>BQNB010102341.1:0-24269 GCA_026074375.1 Tanacetum coccineum | reverse complement strand
TACTTAACAAGACTAATTACGACTAATAAGACCGATAACATTCTTGTTCGACTTATATAAAATTAAGGCTAACACTTTGGTATCCTAGAGTGTCCTTATTTGATCTGGAAGCCTACTCAGATAGTGACTATGCTGGAGCAAATCTTGACAGGAAATCCACAACAGGAGGTTGTCAATTTCTTGGCAGGAGACTTATTTCATGGCAATGCAAGAAGCAAACAATTATGGCTACTTCTACTACAGAGGCAGAATATGTTGCTGTGGGCAAGTTTTGTAGATTCAAAATCAAATGTTAGACTATGGGTTCAATTTTATGAACACAAAGATCTACATTGATAATGAGAGTACTATATGCATTGTAAAGAATCCAGTATTTCACTCCAAAACAAAGCATATTGAAATTAGGCACCACTTCATTAGGGATGCTTATGAGAAGAAACTTATCCAGGTGCTAAAGATTCACACTGATGACAATGTAGCTGATCTTTTAACCAAAGCTTTTGATGTTAGCAGGTTCAATTTCTTGATTGTTAACATTGGAATGATCAATCAATAGGCTGCATTAGTTAAGGGGAGGCAAGATGATTTGTTGTACAGTTTGTATGGAATGTTCTGTGAGCAGAAGAATCTTGACAATGGTGATGTTTTTCATAGAGTTATTTGGGTTCTAGAGAGTAACTGGAGAGAGCTATAGATGGTACTAAAGAACTCTTGTTGCCAGACTTGTTCAATTTTTGGTTGACAAAAGTTAGTACCGATAGGCTTATAGTTAGTACCGACAGGCAAAGTTTGTACCGCTATAAAGCCGTTAAAGAAAATACCGGTAGGGGTCTAAAGTGTAATTTTTGGCGGTTTCTTCGACATTGGGATTGCTCCTTCTATAAATACCCATCTCAATTACACAATTTATTCACCTAAACTCTCTTAATCGACTTCAATTAACAAACCCTAATTTTTCATCACCGTCGATCAACAAAATCAATTAAACAATGGCTGGTTTGGATTTCTGCTCAAAGCACAATATGGTTGCCTACTTGGAAAAGAATGATGGGAACACTGAGTTTCACCAGATTATGGACTTCCTCACACACAGTTCAATCCACTTTGCACTCACTGTAAGTCCCATAGTCTCAACTTCGTTTGTTGAACAGTTCTGGACAACTGCTAAGTCCAGAACAGTCAACAACATTAGTTATATAGATGCATCAATAAGTCTCCTGCCAAGAAATTGTTGCTGGACAACTGCTAAGTCCAGAACAGTCAACAACAACATTAGTCAACAACATTGTTGTTGGCAAGCCTGTGACTATCTCAGAGGCATCAATAAGAAGTGATCTTCTTTTTGATGATGCTGATGGGATAGATACTTTGAACAATCAGGCTATATTTGACACTATTTAGTTAATGGGGTATGAGGGGGACCTTAATATTTTAACTTTTAACAAAGCCCTCTTTTCACCTCAATGGAAATTTCTTTTTCATACCATGAATCACTGCATCAGTTCTAAAAGCACTTCTTGGGATCAAATTCCTACTAATATTGCCACAGCAGTGATTTATTTGGCAACTAATCAAAAATATAATTTTTCAAAATTAATTTTTGATGGTATGATGAGACACTTGGATGCATCTAAGAAGTTTGTCATGTATCCAAGATTTTTACAAATCTTTTTGAGAAACCAGTTAAGGGATGTGCCTATCCCTATGGATCACTTTCCAGTCCCAACTTTAACTAAAAAGGTTTTGTCATTTATGGTTAAAAAGGGTAAAAAATTTTCAGGGAATGTCACACCTTTATTTAACTCCATGTTAGTTCAACCAATAGAGGATGAGGGTGATGTTTCAGAAAGACCATCTGAATACCAACCAATACCCTCTCCTACTCACCCAAGTGAAGACCAACCTGAGCCATAGCCTGACCTGTCTCCCAGACCTTCTTCTTCTATCCCTATTCCTGATTCCAATCCAGAGGGTTCTAGTGGGAATCATAGAGGTCAGTCATCCAGTGATAGATCCCTATCAGGGAATGAGGATGGCCTGACACTCTAAAGTGTATATGATCTTTATATTTCTTTGTGTATACAGGTCACAGCTCAAGTGCAAAAATTAAAGATTTGAAGGCTCAGATCAAGCAGCTTAAGAAGAAGGCCAGACCTGTTATCAACCACCACAAAGCTTAGTTTAGGGCTGCTATGTTGAAGAAACAGCAAAAGAAGAAGGACATGGAGAAACCAAAAAAGAGAAGGAGTGTATCCAAACAGGGGAGAAAAGCTGTCAAATCTTCCAAAGGTGCACCATCTGTGCAAATAAACACTGACTGAGATGATCTGGATACTAATTTGGAGGACTACACTCTTGCTCAACATAAAGGGAAGACTGATTTCAAGGTTGAGGAACCTAAAACAAGCTCCAAAACTAAGGAACTTCACTTGTCAGGTGATACATTGGTTGTAGAAGACAAGGGAAGTGCTGAAAAGGGAGGAAGCACAAAAGGTACTGATCTGCAACAAAGTACTGTCAAGGCAGGTAAAGGTACCGACAAGCAAAATGGAGGTACCGACAGAACAAAAGTTAGTACCGATAGTTTTGTGGAAGAAAATGCTGAGATTAAAGATCAAGTTTTAGGAGAAAGTGATACTCCAACAATTCTAACAATGACTTCAACACCTACTCCAATAGTCTTTGGTGATGATGAGACTATTGCACAGGTTCTTGTCACAATGAGTCAGAACAAGGTGAAACAGAAAGAAAAAGAAAAAGAAGTAGAGCTTAAGAATGTTGAGGATATTGAGAGACCAAGGCCTATATCAACAAGATCAGTGTTAACATTGAAGCCTCTTCCTAAGATCGATCCAAAAGCTAAAGCCAAAGGAATGATTGAAGAAGAAGATGAATCTGATACTGAATCAAAAGATATCACTGAAGCTGAAAAGAAGTTTAAAATGCTTGCTAATGATGAAGAGATGGCCAAAAAGGTTCAAGATGAATGAGAAGCAGAAGAGGAAAAGAAAAGGTTGGCTGAGGACGAAGCTACTAAAGCTGCATTCACCAATGAGTATGATTTTATTCAGGCAAGACTCAATGCAGATAAGATTCTTGCTGAAAATCTTCAAGAAGAAGAGAGAGAAAAGTTCACCGTCGAAGAGAGATCTAAGTTGCTTTATGATACCATTGCTGCACAAAGGAGATTTCTTGCTCAACAAAGATATGAGGTTATCAGAAACAAACTTCCTTCAAGAACTCAGCTGAGAAACCAAATGATGACATATTTGAAGCATGTTGGAGGAAAGAAGCATTCTAATTTGAAGACCAAATTTTTTGAAGAAATACAAGTTTTGTATGAAAAGGTAAAAAGGTCTGATGAAAACTTCATTGCTATTGGTTCTGTTGAGGATGAGAGGCTAATAAAAGATTTGAACAAGAAAGCTGCTGGTATAAAGAATGCTGCCATTATTAAGGAGGAAATAAAGAAGAAGAAGGTACCAAAAATAGAAAACTTGGCACAATGAAAAAGATGATGTCAAGGAAAAGAAGATTCAGACAAGATACTTCTAAGGATGATGAAACTAATAGTGAGAAAGGGAATGATGAGCTGAGATTATGCTTAACAATAGCTCTAGATGAGGACAAAGAGGTGGATTATGAAATAATTTACAAGAAGTATCCTATCATAGAATGGAAATCTAAGCATCTTAGAATTAAACCATAGTATGATGAAATTAAAGACTTAGAGGATATTAATCTAAATGTGGTAATTAGAAGCAATGGACAAAGGAGATATTTTAGTACTCTGATGAGGATGCTTTCCATATTTGATAGAGATGATTTGAGTGCTGTATATCAACTTGTGATGGACAGATACCAAGATGAGATACCTAAAGGTTTTGACAGAGTACTTTAGGGAGACTTAACGATAATGTTCAATCCAAGTGATGAAGATGAGTTTTAGAACTCACAGCAGGATTGGAATGTAGTAAGTTGGAAGCTACATGGTTCTTCAGGGGTACATACTTTAATGACTGAGGCAGGATTAGTCATTCATATGCTTGTTGAGAAACAGTATCCTTTGAGAAAGAAAGTACTGATGCAAATGCTAGAATTGAAATTAGAATCTAAAGAAAACAATACTATGTCATTGGAGTTTATTAGATTTGTCAAGAAGTTAATTGTAGAGTTGGAACCTGAAAACTCTGATGGAGATAAGGAGGATCTTTGAGTGTTGGTTTTAAAATCACACAACAAATGGTCATCAGTTCACCATGTTTAATAGACATAAGAACTGACTAATCCATAAGCAAACGGCTTATGGTAAAGACTTCTTAAATCTGTTTATGGTTGATAATTTACCAAAAAATGTATGGTTCTCAACTCACCTTGCTTCACAGTAAAGAGTTGGCTAGTCCAAGATCAAACAGTTCCTGGTAAAGACAAATCAAATTTGTTGATAGCTGATAGTTTGCTAAAAACTATATGGTTATCAATGCACCATGTTATGGCAATGAAGCATTGACTAGTCCAAAAGCAAACGGTTTTTGGTAAAGACAAATCAAATCCGTTGATAGTTGATAGTTTACTCAAAACTATAAGGTTCTCAATTCACCTTGTTGTTTACAATGAAGAATTGGCTATCCCAGAGCAAACGGCTACTGGTAAAGGAACATCAAATCCGTTAATGGCTGGTAGTTTGCCAAAAACTACAAAGCCAACTTAGTTGGATTGTTGC
The DNA here is from genome assembly GCA_026074375.1 of Tanacetum coccineum. Lineage (NCBI taxonomy): Eukaryota > Viridiplantae > Streptophyta > Magnoliopsida > Asterales > Asteraceae > Tanacetum > Tanacetum coccineum. The sequence continues at coordinate 19,546 of BQNB010102341.1, read as the reverse complement.
AGAAAAGATGTAGCTGTGTTGCAGACAAGACATATACCTGAGAAGACAAGGATTGTAAGCTGCTAAGTGATCAAGATAACGGTACAAGAGTTCAATATTATCAAAAGTGAAGATCCAAGAATGATACAGAAAGGATCAAAGGTACTTAAGTTTATCTCAGATTGAGTCCAAGATTTGACAGAGTGTTTGGATACATCCTCCATGAAATTCAAGATATCTACATCAGAGAAACATGAAGTTAAACAAGTTCAACAAACATGTTTAGGGGAGGATTGTTGGGAATTATGCTTTCCTGACTTAGTACCGCTAGTTGTAATAGAAAGTACCGACAGTTATAGTTTGTACCGTTAGTATTAGTTAGTATTAGTTTGTACCGTCAGTACAAAATAGTTAGTACCGTTTAAGAGATATGCATGAGATATTATAGGAAAAGATATGCATTATCTTTTACGCGTTTTGTAAGTCTGTTAGGGTTTATCCTTGGTGTATAAAAGAAACCCTACGGCATTAGAGAAGACACATCTCTCACCAAAAAGCAATCTCATAGTTAGTAATCTATAATCTTTTTAGCAGATCAATATAAAAGTTTAGTTATTAATATTCATTGTTCTTCTTAGCATTATAATTTAGTTTCTGCATAACTTACAGTGTTCATAGTCATTATTTCTCCTGTAGTTTGTGTGGAACTATCCATATTGGCTACAACCCTTAACAGGCTAGAAAGATCTATATTGAATTAGGATCTACAAGAATTGATGGAATTTGTACAAAAATTGTGTGACTTGGTGAGCAAAAAGAATAGAGAGAATTGTGAGATCAAAAACAAAAAGAGAGTTATGTGAAAAACAGACAGAGTGAATTGGTGAGCAAAACGAATTGAGAGATAATGTGTGAGCATAAAAACAGAAAGAGAGAAAGTGAGATTGGTGATGGAAAAGCTCTTTGGAGGAATTTCAAGTTAGTACCGGTCTCTTCAAGTAAGTACTGCTAGGCATTACTCGATACTGCTGGGTATTGCTTAGTACTGCTAACCATCTTTTAGTACTGTTGGGCTTAAAGTTAGTACTGCTAGGCAAATTTTAGTACTGCTAAAAGACCGTTAGTATTGTTTGACCTATAACTAAATTTCCTTCCTAATTTCTAGTCGTTGCTAAATTTCCGCCAACTGCCATACTTATAGACTATAGGGTTTGACTAATTGAAGATTTCTTGATCTTTCTATACACTTAAAAGATTTCTTCAAGATAAGTTCAAATCTTCTTCAGTCGGTGACACTTTAATCTCTAAAATACTCTCTCAAAAATAAATTAACTCTCCCAAACATTCGTACTCTCTATCACAAACATATCCCAGAACCTTAATCAACTTTCTATTCATCAAATGGCTACTTTAGAGTTTTATGACAAGCACAACATGGTGGCATACTTAGAGAAACCAGAGGGCAGTATAGAGTTTTATTAGATCATTGATTTCCTAACTGCTAGTCACACTCACTATGCCCTCATAGAGAATCCAACCATATATGCTTCATTTATCAAACAATTTTGGACAACAGCTACTTCTAGCACAAATGTTAATGGAGAAGTAGAACTAACTGCTAGCATAGATGGACAAGCCAAGACCATCACTGAAGCATCTTTAAAAAGACATCTGAAGTTGGAGGAAAATGGTGGAATTACTTCTTTACCCAACATAGAGATATTTGAGCAACTTGCTCTCATAGGGTATGCAACTGATTCTGATAAGCTTACATTTCAAAAAGGTAATTTTTCACCATAGTAGAGGTTTTTCATTCATACAATCCTCCACTGCTTGCTCCTTAAAAAGACTTATTGGGAGCAGTTTAGCAGCAACATAGCTACTGCCATTATCTGCCTCGTAACAAACTGAACTTTTAATTTCTCAAAATTCATCTTTGATGCAATGGTAAAGAATTTGGATAACCCTCATAAGTTTTTGATGTATCCTAGATTTATCCAAATTTGTTTAAACAAGCAAAGGAGACTTCTTAAAACCCACACAAGAACCTATCCTACTCCTGTACTTACACATAAAGTTTTTAATAACATGAAACGAGTTACAAGGGGTTATTCTGGTGAAGACACTTGCTTATTTTCTTCCATGATCACTGCTCCTGACACATCTCCCTCAATAATCACATCTTCACCTTCCTTATCACCTCAACATACACCTATCAGTGCTCCTTTAACTTCACCACCACCCATCACAGAAACTTCACCTACTACAGAGGAGCCTGCTCCAATTCCCCATGAATTACCTCTCTAAAGTGTTCACTCACTTGGACGTGATGAGGGTAGTGTGTCACTTAATGAATTGATGGATTTGGTTACTCAGTTGACTAATAAAGTTGGAAGCTTGGAGAATGAATTGAAGAACACCAAGAAGGTTTATGGTACTGCTATTACCAGGCTAGCCAAAAGAGTAAAGAAGTTAGAAAAGCAAGTCAAGACAGGCAAAGATAGTAGAAGAACAAAGATAGTTCTTTCAGAAGATGAAGCTATAGAGGCGGATTCTTCCAAATAGGGGAGGAGTTTGATTGAGGAATTAGACATGGATACTGATATTTCTTTAGTTCCTCCACATGCAGAGATTCAGGAGAAGATAAGTGATGAAATTGAGGTGTTACTAGAAAACGAAGAAGCTACTTAGATTGTACAAGATCAAGGAAGTGGTGAAAAAGGGGAACAAGAGGTTTCTACTGCTGACACTGCACTTAATACTACCTATGTACCAATTAGTACTACCAGTAAAACTCCTCAGGTTAGTACTGCTGCTGAAAGTTTGGTATATATAAGGAGTGAAAAGAAGAAGAAAGATAAAGGCAAGGCAATCATGATTGAAGATGAATCTGTTCAAAAGAAGTCCAAGAAGCAAGAGCAAGAAGAAAGGCTTGGTCATGAAGAAGCCATTAGATTACAAGAACAGATTAATGAGGAAGAAAGAAAAAGGATTGCAAGAGATGCTGAAATTGCCAAACAATTGCAAGAAGAATATTGTAAAGCTGGAAAGAAAAAAGTTGTAACTGATACTGCTCATGTCATTGATTGGAATGATCCTTCTGTTATAAGGTATCATGCTCTTCAAAATAGACCTAGATCTGTAGCTAAAGCAAGAAAGAATATGATGGTATATTTAAAGAATTAGGGAGGCTACAAGATGAAAGATTTCAAAGGAATGAGCTATGATGATATAAGACTAATATTTGAAAAGGTATGGGATCAAATTCATTTATTTGTGCCTATGGATTCTGAAGAAGAAGTTCTAAGACTAAAAAGAGCAGGTCAAGATGTTGAAGCAAAACCTGCAAAAAGACAAAGAACTGAAGAGGTTTCAGAGTTAGCTCAAGAGCAAACAAATAAAGAACCAAAAACTGATGAATTGTCTTAGGAATAGTTGAATCAAATGGTAATAATAGTTCAAGATGAAGGAATGAATGTTGAAGCTCTTTAAACCAAATACCTAATAATTGAATGGGAAGTTTACTCTGAAGGCACTATGCAATTTGGGAAAATCATCAGAGTAGGTAATCACACAGATATATATCAGGTTTTTGAAGACATGATTAAGAATTTTGACAGGGAGGATCTGGACAAATTATGGAGCTTAGTTCAAGAAAGATACAACTCATCAGGACTTGCTGAAGATAAAGAGATAGAATTATAGGTTGAACTAAAGATGTTATTTGAACCAGATGCAAAAAAAAATGTACAACTTTAGAAATATATGCATGATCCTTTAAATTGGTGGTTATATGATACATGTGCTGTTCATCATGTATCTATAAAGAAAGGACAAGATATATTCATGCTGGTTAAAAAGGACTATCCACTCACAAAAGGACTTGCAACTTTAATGCTAGTTAACAAGTTAAGAGTGGATCAACATTCTGAGATGGCAGATGAGCTTTTGACAAAGATCTACAATATAGCTAACATACCAAGGAACTAAAGTGTTTGGAAGCATCCTCAGCAGAGTACATCAAAAGAAACTTAAGATTTGATGGTAAATCACAAGTTTAAGGGAGGATTGTTAGGATTTAGAGCTTCTACACTTAGTACTGCTGATAGTTAGTTAGTACTACCAGTACATTGTTAGTACTACCAGTTATAGTTAGTACTGCTAGTTGTATATTTAGTACTGTCATATATAGTTAGTATTGCTTAAGTGATATGCATGAGTTATATTTAGAATAGATATGCATGATCACTTAACGCGTTTTGTAAAGCCCATTAGGGTTTCCTGGGTGTATAAAAGGAACCCTTACAGCATAGTTAGACATATGAATCCAAGATAGAAAAGTCATAGTTATTAGGCAAAACATATAGTTGTTTTGTGAATCATTCAATATATTGAAAGTTTTGTGAAAGTTCTTATGTTACTGTTACATTGTTTCTTCTGGTGTATAAAAATTAGTTTCTGCATAATCTTTGTATATTACTCAGGGTTTCTATCATAGTTGTTTCAGATTTATCTAAGACAACTTAAGCTTTAACAAGCTAATCTAAGATCTGTGAATTAAAAGTGAGCCTAAAATTAACTACAGAGAGTCTACTTTGTAACCCAAGTGGTTTCATGAATTAAAAGTGAGTGGACGTTAGTCAAATTAATAAAAAAATTCATTGTCAAACCTAAGTTTTCGGGGCAGATTCTGAGTTGTGTTTGTGAGGTCAAAAACCATATCAAAACGTTTTTTTAATTGATGGGCTTGCTAGTGTAGCAAGTTCATGATGTTTATGATTTTCTAGAATTTTTGTAAAATTTTCCTAAGTGTTTAAATGGGTCTGCTCAAGCTAAACTTTTTGAAGGTCAAATCAGGTCAAATTCTAGACATTTTGTGATGTTGAATTTTTATAAAATAGTTAGACTCATTATTATTTTTATCTAAAAATCACAGAAGCTCACAACTCATTGGGGAGCCATGGGATGTAAGGAGAAGAACCAATTAGTTGTTTAAGTATTTTATTTAGAGTCATCTTGTGACTATAAAAACTGAGTAAAAAGCAGAAAGTTAAGAAGTAAAGTTTGTGAGGTAACTTAAGGTTAGCAAGTATGAGTAGTATATAGAAGAGTTGAACCAAGATAGGATATAAAGTATCCATCGTTGTGATTGTTACATCGACTTGGGTGTGTGACCTAATCAATGGTAACATATGTGTTATTGTTTTGTTTAGATTCTTTGCAAGATTAAGTAAAAGAATTGGAATTTGCTTTGCATCAGGTGAGTTTTACAGTCCCACTTTTTACTTGTATTTTAGGATGGAAATGATGCAAACTATTTTTGAATTATGAACCGTGATAATTTTTTATAAGTGTCGAACTATATGATTGCTATGTGCTATTGCCATGTGATATGAATTGTGGTAAGGAATGTGTATGTGAGGATGACATGACCTTGTGTGAGACCCGAACGGACTTAGCTAGTCAAGTGGGTTAGTCTTACGCGAAGACAATTGTGGGATGGCGGGGTACGATCCACCCCAAATAAATGTGAATTTTATTTATGATAGAATATCCATGCATATATGTTTGTAAATGTTTTGTTGATCGCGGTGTCATATGCGTGTCTTAAACCTGTAACTCTCACCAACAAATTTTGTTGACGTTTTAAGCATCATTTTCAGGCGAGCAAAACGTGTGAAGATTTAGGAATAGGTATTAGCTAGACCATAGGCTTGCATTGCGGAATCCATGTTCATTTGTTTTGTTTTGGTTGGTTGCACTATATGAATTTAAATGATAAATGTTTTAGGTGTTATCATGACACTTTGTGTCTTTCATATATTGGATTTTAATTCATTTAGTATTTCTCTTTTGTGACACCATGTGTTGTGATGATGTCTATCGATCACGCCTTGTGATTCCGCCTTGGCAAGGTGTGACACTCTTCTCGTGTTATGATCCTTTCTAGTCTTTCGATCTTGTTGAGCGGTAAGAGGATTCATGACACGATCGTACAAGACATAGGACTCGTTTAACAACTCGGAACTCTCACTCATAACAAATTTAAACAAACGGGTTTACAACATATTATAGGGTAGAATTAACCTAGATTGTTTAATGACCCACTCCATTCGTTTTTGCCATATAATAGGCGAGATTGAACTTTTCAGAGTTAGCAACACAATAGAGCATGTAACAAAGATACGCGGGAACATGGTCCCGATTACCCTCCAGACAGAAAATATTTTCCCAGGTAATTTCTTCCAAAGGCTTCAGGGTTGGCACAATTTCACGAGTGCGAATTTGATGATCATGAACATCAATTTCTTCCTCGTGACGGATGCAACGGACTTGACCTTCTTAATCAATTCGAATATACGAAATGATGTCATCAGGAAAAGGCGGGTTGGTTTGATATGGACCATCCGTAGGCACACCATATGCCAACTCGTCAAGTGAGCACTTGTCCGTAAAGACGCAAGCACCCTCGCAAGGTATGTCAACAATTTGAGCAAATTCTTCAAGAGAGTAAGAAAAGAATTGATTTTGAATCACAAATTCAATGAACATTTGACCTTCGTCGGAATAGTTTATTTGATATTGACTATAAAACTCAAGTATGAAGCAAGGACAAATTTGGTCATTAATTTCAAGGAGACACTCAAACTCAATAAAATGAAATAAAGACCGAACATAGTTTAGATCCGCAAAGTCCTTAAAAACCACCCGACCCTCATGAATGTAGCGACTTTCAAGGTTTCTTAATCTTTCTTTTATAGGTGAACGGTTCATGTGAAATCATTGGGATATAGTGTCTTGTATTTTTATGGTCGTCAAACGATTTGCGAGGCATGATTACCTAGAAGGAAAGAATTGAAGTCACATTTTATGATCATTTACTTGTAATATTTTATGGACATTATTTCTAGTGTGTGCCTAAATGTGACAGATGTGGAGTAACGATTAACCCGACCTAAAAATAAAATCCTAAGAGTTAATCCAAACGCTCCTTAATTTGATTTTGCTCATCCAAACATGTCAAAAAATACATATGAATTATGTATCTCGACCTTTGTTCATGAGATCATTATGCATGTGTTTAAAAACGTTTTTAAGTTGTATTAACAATGCATAACAACAATTTTATTATGTTTCTAACGTGAGTGATTTGAAAATGAAATTGGGGTTTTGGTTTGAAATCAATTTTTCGACAAACTCACTAGTGTATGTAAATCCTATGTCTAAGGGAAGTATATTAGTTATATATTATAACCTAGTAGTCCTAATTGTACAAAATTGAAAGAGAAATAGAAAATCCCTAATTTCAATTTTTGTGTTCATCATGAACCCTGGACTCAAATTGAAAAAAAATAGATAAAATAACTTACAATTAATGATGTTAGGAATGGTTGTATGTGTTGATTCTATCTTCAATTCAAGCTTTAATGGTTGATTTTGAGTTTTTGAGTTGGTTTAGTTGTGTTCGTCGCTGCAACAGGAGGAAGAGGGTGTTTATTTTTGAGTTTTGAAATTTTTTGACCAAGTATAGATTTTTAGTGTCTGCTGGTGGCGGTCCCATATCGATCAGGGGGCCGCCTGAAAAAGATTAGGGGCCGCCTGAGATATGGGGGCCGCTCGTATTATAGAATTTTTAGACTTTTAAATTTTAACACGAATTTACTAGGAAGAGTGACTAATTAATTTGCATTTCACGAATTAAAAATATCTAACTAGCTTCGGATGAAGTAGTTAAATTGTCACGACGCGGAATGGAACTCAGACTAGAATTGAGACAGAAGAAAGAGAAGCGGACTAATACGATTTATGGAATGTGTTCCATCATTCATAAACCAAGACGTAGATAGTTAAACGATTCATGTTTAAGGGGTTTCGTAAGAATGTCGGTGATGTTGTCGACGGACAACACTTTTTCGATTGAGATATGTCCTTTCTAGACATTATCACGAAGAAAGTGGTGATGAATTTCAATGTGTTTAGTTCGAGATTGTTGTATCGGGTTTTTGCTATGGTCAATTGCGCCTTTATTGTCGCACATGATCGGTGTTGGGATTAAAAGACTTCTTGATGATCTTAGAGTTACTGCTGCTCAGGTTTGTGTTACTGCTGCTAAGCTAAAGTTAGTGCTGTTCATTAACTTTAATGAAAAATATGCTAAGTAGTTAGTGCTGCTATTATAAAGTTAGTACTGCTAGTATAAATTAGTACTGCAGATGAAGATTGAAGAAAATATTCTAAGTAGTTACTACTGCTTGTGATCAGTTAATGCTGCTGGTGTATAAGTTACTACTGCTCAAAGATTAAGACTGCTAAAAGAGTTTCTACTGTCAAAGAAATGATAAAGACAGAATAAAGGATAAAGATTGTTTGGAGATAAAGATTACTTACATGATAAGTATTAGTTATTTATAGAATAGATCATAGAGAATATTCTAAGTCTTAGGAATATATTGTAAATCGACTAGGACTCCTTGGTGTATAAAAGGAGGTCCCAGGGTATAAAGTTTAATATGGTGTTGTTTTACAATTTGATAAGTGTTATTCATAGCTTCAAGGTTTTGTAACCCTAATACTATGAGAGTATTCGTAATATTCTTAATAATATTGGAGATTTTATTGTTTGTTGAATTGTGATCTTGTGTTACTGTTTCATTAAGAATTCTTCTAATATTAAAGATTAGATTCCACATAATCTTGAATACACTTAACAAAGTTTCTACTATAGTTGTGTTAGATTTATATAATATAACTAAACCTTAAACAAGCTTAAGGAATTCTATCTATTGAAGTGGGATCCAACAAGAGGTATCCTACAACTGGGATAACAAGTGGTATATGAGCTTGTTGCTTTGAGAAAGTTTGCTAGAAGATATGGATCAAGATTCTGTACACATGGTGGCTGCATCCAAAGTTCCCATGCTCAAACAGGGTGAGTTTGAGTTATGGAGGATGACGATTGAACAATACATCTAGATGATAGACTATGCACTTTGGGAAGTCATAGAGAATGGAAACACTGCACCAAAAATAACAGTTGTGGAGGGTGTTGAGAAAGTAATGCCTCCTACAACTGCTGAAGAGAAGGTTCAAAAAAGATTAGAGGTGAAAGCTAGAAGTACTTTAATGATGGGAATTCCTAATGAACATCAGTTAAAGTTTAACTCAATTAAGGATGCTAAGCTATTGATGGAAGCTATAGAAAAGAGATTTGGTGGGAATGCAGCTACAAAGAAGACCCAAAGGAATCTTTTAAAGCAGCAATATGAAAACTTTGCTGCTCCAAGCTCAGAGATGCTTGATCAAACCTTTGATAGGCTTCAAAAGTTTGTGAGTTAATTGGAGCTTTTGGGAGAAACAATTTCACAAGAAGATGTGAACCAGAAGCTATTAAGAAGTTTATCACCTGAGTGGAACACACATGTTGTTGTGTGGAGGAATAAAATTGATTTGGATACAATGAGCATGGATGATCTCTATAACAACCTTAAGGTGTAAGAACCAGAAGTTAAATGGATGTCTAGCTCAAGTTCAAGCACACAGAACATGGCTTTTGTGTCCTCTTCAAATAGCAATAATAGCAGCACTAATGGAGCAGTTAGTATTGCTCAAGCAGTTAATACTGCTAATGTAGTTTCTGCTGCTAATACTCAAGTTAATGCTTCTAATATTGACAACTTAAGTGATGCTGTTATTTGTGCATTCCTTGATAGTCAACCAAATAATCCTCAACTTGCACATGAGGACTTGCAACAAATCCATCCAGATGATTTAGAAGAGATGGATTTGAGATGGCAAATAGCTATGTTGACTATGAGGGCTAGAAGGTTTTTGAAGAATACAGGTAGGAAGCTTACTATCAATGGCAATGAGTCTATTGGCATTGATAAGTCCAAAGTGGAGTGCTACAACTGCCACAAGAAGGGACATTTTGCTAAAGAATGCAGAGCTCCAAGAAATCAAGACTACAAGAATAAGGAAAGCACAGGAAGGACTGTGCATGTGGAAACATCCACTTCCACAACTTTGGTGTCATGTGATGGTCTTGGTAGGTATGACTAGAGTGATTAGGCAGAGGAAGGACCTAATTATGCACTCATGGCTTACTCATCTTCAAGTTCTGACTCAGAGGTATCTAACAATTCACATTGTTCAAAATCTTGTTTGAAAACTGTTGAAACCCTTAAATCTCAATATGATTAACTACATAAAGATTTTAAGAAATCTGAGTTAATGGTTCTAGCTTATAAGTCAGGATTAGAGTCAGTAGAAGAGAAACTTGAAGTTTATAAGGCAAATGAGACTATTTATTCATAAGATATAAAGGTCTTAAAATTTGAAATTAAATGTAAAGATATAGCTATCTGAGAGATCAGGAAGAAGCTAGAAATAGCTCAAAAAGAAAAAGATGGAATTCAATTTAATGTAGACAAATTTGAAAATGCATCTAAAAGCTTAAACAAACTCATAGAAAGCCAGATTGTTGACAACTACAAGAAAGGCTTAGGCTATAATGCAGTTCCACCTCCCTACACAGGAAACTTCACGCCTCCAACACCTGACTTGTCTTTTACTGGTTTAGATGAGTTTGTTAATAAGCCTGTAGTTGACAACAGAAAGTCTGATGAAGAAGTGTCTAAGGTAGTTAGGAAGTCTAATGATTCTCCAATTATTGAAGATTGGGTGTCAGATAGTGAGGAAGAAAATGTGTCTCAAACTAAAACTGAGAAGAAAACAGTTAAGCCTAGTATTGCTAAGATAGAGTTTGTCAAACCTAAGCAACAAGAGAAAATTGCTAGAAAAACTGTTAAACAAGTTGAGAAACATAGGCAAAACATTCACAGTCCAAGAGGCAATCAAAGAAATTGGAACAATATGATGTCTCAAATAATAGGAAGCAATTTTGAGATGTTTAATAAGGCATGTTATGTGTGTGTAAGTTTTGATCATTTGCAGGTTGACTGCAATTACCATCACAAACAGTTTCAAAAATAAAGGATAGTAAAACCTGTTTGGAACAATGCTCAAAGGGTGAATCATCAAAACTTTGCTAAAAAGAGCCACCTCTGTACTAAAAAGAACATGGTTCCAAGAGCAGTACTAATGAAGTCTAGCTTAGCATCAATTAATACTGCTAGACAAGTTAATGCTTATTACACAAAAACAACAGTAAATACTGCTAGGCCAATGTCATATCTTTCTAAAAAAGCACATTCAACTGCTAAGAGGCCCATTCACAAGAATACATCATTTAAAAACAATAATTTTAATCAGAGGGTTAATACTGTTAAGGATAAAAATGTTAATACTATTAGGTCAAAAGCAGTAGTTAACGCTGCTAGGCCAAAAGCAGTAGTTAATGCTGTTAAGGGAAATAATGTTAATGCTATTAAGGCCTCATCTTGTTGGGTTTGGAAACCAAAGACTAAAGTTTTAGATCATTTTTCTAAACACAACAGTGCATCAATCACGCTAAAGAAGTTTGATTATATTGATGCACAAGGCAGATCCAAGTCAGTGATGGCTTGGGTCCCAAAAAGAATATGATTTTCTTATCTAATGTGCAGGGTAATCCATAAATGGATTTACAGGATCAAGGAGTGATTGATAGTGGATGCTCAAGGCACATGACAGGGAAGATGTCCTATCTTACAAACTATGAAGAGATAGATGGAGGATATGTTTCTTTTAGAGGGAACCCCAAAGGAGGGAAAATCAAAGGAAAATGTACCATTAAAACTGGTAATTTATATTTTGAAAATGTGTATTTTGTGAGAGAGTTAAAGTTTAATCTCTTTAGTATCTCACAAATGTGTAATAAAAAGAATAGTGCTCTTTTTAATGACACTGAATGTATTATTTTATCTCTAAACTTTAAGTTAATTAATGAAAGTCAAGTTTTACTTAGAGTTCCTAGAAAGAACAATATGTATAGTGTTGATTTAAAGAACATAGTTCCTAAAAGAGGTTTAACTTGCCTTTTTGCAAAAGCCACATCTGATGAATCTAAACTTTGGCATAGAAGGCTAGGTCACTTAAATTTTAAAACCATGAATAAATTGGTTAAGGGAAATCTTGTAAGATGTTTACCTTCTAAACTTTTTAAAAATGATCAAACCTGTATTGCTTGTCAAAAGGGAAAGCAACAGAAAGCCTCTTGTAAGTCCAAAACAGAGAACTCAATCAGTCTTCCTTTACATTTGTTGCATATGGACTTGTTTGGTCTAACATTTGTAAAAAGTCTTATGAAGAAAATGTATTGCCTAGTTGTCACAGATGATTTCAGTAGGTTTACATGGGTTTTCTTTCTAGCTACTAAGGATGAGACTAATGTCATTCTTAAGTCCTTTATAACTAGGATAGAATATCTAGTAGATCACAAGGTTAAGGTGATTAGATGTGATAATGGGACTGAGTTCAAAGATAAAGAGATGAATCAATTTTGTGATATGAAGGGTATTTTGAGACAATATAGTGTAACTAGAACTCCGCAAAAAAATAGAGTTGCTGAGAGGAGAAATAGGATACTAATTGAGGCTACTAGGACTATGCTAGCTGATTCTAAGTTGCCAACTACCTTTTGGACAGAAGCAGTTAATACTGCTTGCTATGTGCAAAATAGAGTGTTAGTAGTTAAACCTCATAACAAGACCCCCTATGAAATTTTTCATGGAAGAACACCAACTTTAAGTTTTATGAGACCATTTAGGTGTCCTGTTACCATTCTTAATACCATAGATCACTTAGGTAAATTTGATGGTAAGGCTGATGAAGGTTTCTTTGTTGGATACTCTTTGAATAGTAAAGCCTTTAGAGTATTCAATAGTAGAACAAGGATAGTGGAAGAAAACTTGCATATTAGGTTTAGTGAGAGTACACCTAATGTTGTAGGTAGTGGCCAGATTGGCTATTTGATATTGATGCACTAATAAGAACAATGAATTATGAGCCATTTGTTACAGGTACACAGTCTAATGGTTTTGCAAATACAAAAGCAAGTGATAATGCAGGTCAAGCTAGAAAGGAGACAAAACCTGTCAAAAATTACATTTTGCAACCATTATGGCCTGCTAATCCACCATATTCCCAAGATCCAAAGAGTTCTCAAGATGATGTATCCAAACCTTCAAGTAATGATGGAAAGAAGGTTAATGAAAATTCAAGAAAAGATAGTGAAGGTATTGATCAAGAGAAGGAAGATAATGTTAACAGCACTAACAATGTTAATGCTGCTAGCACAAATGAAGTTAATGCTATTGGTGGAAAAACAAGAATTGAACTTCCACTTGATCCAAATATGCCTGAATTGGAAGATTATAGCATATTTGAAGATAATGAAGATGTTGGTACAGAGGCTGTCATGAACAATTTAGATACACAAACAAGAAGGATGTCAAAGAGTTTGGAGGAACATGCGTTTGTTAGTACTATTCAACAAAGAACAAACCATAAAGACCTTCAAAACTGCTTGTTTGCTTGCTTTTTATCACAAGAAGAACCCAAAAAGGTAAATCATGCATTGAAGGATCCAAGCTAAATAGAGGCTATACAGGAAGAGATTCTACAATTTAAGTTACAAGAAGTTTGGATTTTAGTGGAGTTACCAAATGGAAAAAGAGCTATAGGCACTAAATGGGTTTTCAGGAATAAAAAGGATGAAAGGGGAATTGCGATAAGAAATAAAGCAAGATTGGTTGCTCAAGGGTACACACAAGAAGAAAGGATTGACTATGATGAAGTCTTTTCCCTTGTTGCAAGAATTGAAGCAATTAGGCTATTTTTAGCTTATGCTTCAGTTAAAGACTTTGTGGTGTATCAAATGGATGTAAAAAGTGCTTTTCTTTATGGGAAGATTGTAGAAGAGGTGTATGTATGTCAACCACCAGGATTTGAAGATCCAGACTTTCCTAATAGAGTATACAAGGTTGAAAAAGCACTGTATGGACTACATCAAGCCCCTAGAGCTTAGTATGAAACCTTGTCAACATATCTGTTGGACAATGAGTTTCAAAGAGGGAAAATTAACAAGACCTTATTCATCAAAAGATACAAAGGTGATATTTTGCTGGTCCACGTGTATGTGGATGATATTATCTTTGGTTCAACAAAGAAAGAGTTGTGTAATGCATTTGAAAAGTTGATGCATGAGAAATTTTAGATGAGTTCTATGGGAGAACTTACATTCTTTTTGGGATTACAAGTATAGCAGAAGAAGGATGTTCATATGTATAGGTCAATGATTGGTTCATTGATTTATCTTACATCTTCAAGACCTGATATTATGTTTGCAGTGTGTGCCTATGCCAGATACCAAGTCAATCCAAAAGTTTCTCATCTTCATGATGTAAAAAGAATTTTTAGGTACTTAAAAGGTCAACTAAAATTAGGCATTTGGTATCCAAAAGATTCTCATTTTGATTTGGTAGCATACACTGACAGTGATTATGCTGGAGCAAGCTTGGATAGAAAGTCTACAACAGAAGGTTGCCAATTCCTTGGATGTAGATTAATATCATAGCAGTGCAAGAAACAGATAGTGGTTGTAAATTCCACAACAGAAGTTGAATATGTTGCTGCTTCAAGTTGCTATAGACAAGTGCTTTAGATTCAAAATAAATTACTTGATTATGGGTACAATTTTATGCATGCCAAGATCTTTATTGAAAATAACAGTACTATTTGCATATTTAAAAATCTTGTTTTTCATTCAAAAGCAAAGCATATAGAGATTAGACATCACTTTATTAGAGATTGCAATGAAAAGAAATTAATTCAAATGGTTAAAATCCATATTGACAAAATGTTGCAGATTTGCTTACAAAAGCTTTTGATGTAAGTAGATTTCAATATTTGATTGCTAGTATTGGAATGTTAAATCTCTAAAATCTTTTATCTCTTTATGCTTTTGTAAAGTTTTGTATGAACTAGTACTGTTATTCCGGACATTAAAAGTTTTTTTGCTAAGTATAATTAGAATTGCTGGTTATACTTAATACTACTGAGTTAATACTGTTAGTTATACTTAATACTGCTGGTATAATTAATATTGTGATAATTGAGAAAATTGCTATGGATTGTATTTTCTTGGTTTTTGGACTAACATTTTGCAGAAAAAGCAAAGAAAAGTGTTAGATTGATGATGGAAAAGCTGGTTATTAGAGAAAATAGACAGAGAGTTTTGGTGAGTAAAAGAATTGAGAGAGTTGGTGAGAATAAAAACAGAAAAAGAGATGTGTGGAATAAAAACAGACAGAGTGATTTGGTGAGTAAAATAATTAAGAGAATTTGTAAGTTGAAAAACAGAAAGAGAGTTGAATATA
Source organism: Tanacetum coccineum (assembly GCA_026074375.1). Taxonomy (NCBI): domain Eukaryota; kingdom Viridiplantae; phylum Streptophyta; class Magnoliopsida; order Asterales; family Asteraceae; genus Tanacetum; species Tanacetum coccineum. Next base: position 4,250 of record BQNB010102341.1, on the reverse strand, counting down.
TTAAAAACAGACAGAGTGATTTGGTGAGTAAAATAATTAAGAGAATTTGTAAGTTGAAAAACAGAAAGAGAGTTGAATATATTAAAAACAGACAGAGTGTTTGGACTGGAATTGGAGTTAATGCTGGTAACTCAAAGTTAATGCTGCTAGGCATAAACTTAATACTGCTGGTAAAAGTTAATGTTGCTAGACATAAACTTAATACTGCTGGTAAAAGTTAATGCTGCTAGGCATAACTTACTACTGCTGGTGAAAGTTAATGTTGTTGAGGGTATTTTTATAAATACTTCAATTAAGGGTTTCAATCACTCATTTAATTGATTTCACTCTTTCATATACTCTTTAATCACAAACCCAAACTCAATTTTACCATCCATCATCAAAACCCAACAAAATGGCGAATCTAAATTTTGCTGATACTCATAACATGGCCGCGTTTTTGTCTAAACCCGCTGAAAGTGAAGGGTTTAAACAAATTGTGGATTTTCTAAATGCAAACCCTATAAGATATGTACTAACGATTAATCCCACTATATATACTTTATGCATTGAACAATTCTGGGCTACTGTCAAGGTCAAAACTGTCAATGGGGAAGTACAGTTACAAGCCCTAGTGGATGGAAAGAAGATAATCATAATTGAATCAACTGTGAGAAGAGATCTTCAACTGGAAGATGCCGAGGGTGTTGATTGTCTACCCAATGATACCATCTTTGAACAACTTGCATTAATGGGGTATGAGCAGGTTTCACAAAAACTCACTTTCTATAAAGCATTCTTCTCCCCACAATGGAAATTCCTCATTCATACGATTTTACAATGTCTAAGTTCTAAGACTACTGCATGGAATAAGTTTAGTAGCAATATGGATTTTGCAATCATTTATTTAGCTACTAACCAGAAGTTTAACTTTTCAAAGTACATTTTTGAAAGTATGGTGAAGAACTTGGATAATGTGGGCAAATTTTTTATGTATCTAAGGTTTATACAAGTCTTTTTGGATAAACAACTTGAAGGGATGCCTACTCACAACATAATATATATTGCACCCTCTCACACTAAAAATATATTTGGAAATATGAGAAGGGTAGGGAAAGGTTTTTCTAGAAGGGAAACACCATTATTCCAAACAATGGTGGTACAAGATCAAGCAGAAATAGGTGAAGGTTCAGCAAATCCCACTGATCCCCATCACACACCCACTTTTATTCAACCATCAACATCTCAACCTCAAAAGAAACAAAAACCTAGGAAGCTAAACAGAAAGGACACTCAGATACCTCAGTCTAGTGGTCCTATTGAACATGTAGCAGATGAGGCAATCTATAAGGAGTTGGATAACAGTTTGGTGAGGGCTGCTGATAGTAGTTTTTATACACAATAAAATATATAATATTATTCCAAAAGAGCAGTTCAGAACTTTCCTAAAGTCTCCCTTAAGAAAAGCTCACTCTAAAAGATATATATATATATATATAATATATAATACGTATATTTAACCGGGAAGAATGATCACCCGAGTCGTTTCCCCAACGACTTGTGAAATTGAAACCTTGCTTTAGCTTGGATTATGATTTGAATGAGAGAAAAGATATTTTTGAGTATCTATAACTACTAAATAAAAGCAACAATTAAAATGAACAATTAAAAGCAATTAAACACTTAAACTAATTAACGGGAGTAAATAAAACGTGACAAATAAGCAAATACACTAAAATTAACTCCTAAAAATGCAAACTAAATTTCTAAACCTAGATTAGGACAAAAGAAAATTTTAAGAAAAAGAAAAACATTTTTTTTGATTATTTCTTGATTTAATTATGAATTAAAATCTAATTTTAATGCTAATTAAATCCTAAAAACATGAAAATTAGGCAAATTATAGTCCTCTAAAAAAATTTAGATAAATGATTTTTAAAACTTAGAAAAGTCGATAAAATAAATAAATACCAGGAAAACTATTTTACTAATAAATTTTTTTAAAATTATAAAAATCCTTATTTTAAATCTAAAAAAAATAAAAGCTTAAAAATGAAAATTAAAATCTAAAAGTGTTGAAAATGATTTTTCTGAATGTAAACCTAAAAGTATTTATTCTAATACTAAAAACTATTTTTTTGTATTTTTAAAAGTTATTTTTGTATTTTTTATTGATTTTCTAAATTTTAACTCTACGAAAAATCCTAGAAATTAATAAAATAAAGGGAAAAATGTGAAAAATTCAGGAAAAGTCTAAAATGAAACAAGGTTTACTAGAAAAATAAAAGAGGCAACTCAGCTTATCAAATAAGCTGTGAATGTAGCTTATTATGCTACGGCTTATAATGAAAATAAGAAAAGGAAAACGTGTACAAGTCTTAAATGGGGAGAGAAACGAATGGATGAGCTATTGTAGCATATTGGTTAACACGTTGGGTTTGTGAGAGTGAGGTCGTGGGTTCGAGGTTGGCAGACACCCCTTTTTGCACTTTTTTTATTTTCACTTTTTGCAAAAACTAAATATCCATACTTATAAAAAACCTTATTCTAAGCAACTTTAAAACTACACTATTGGTCTTAAAATGTCAAATAAGCACTGAAACAGCTTAAGAATAAGCTGTCCATAGAAAGTGAGGGATTGAGAAGCTCAAATTGCAAACTAAAAGCTGACCTGTGAAGCTTATGATGTCTCAAGTAAAATGAAAGATTATTGAGCTGAAAAACCACATTTAAGCTAAACTGAACTAGTGAGATTAAAAGCTAACCAAGTAGGTAACTCAGAAAGTTTAAAAAACATAAGACAAAATCTAATACTTGATAAGCTAAGAAGAAGCTGGAGCTTATGGAGTAGTAACTATAACTTATACAGCTATGATGCGTTAAGTTCAAGGAGTTATAAAAAAAAAACAGTCTAATAGCTAAGCTTATAAATTAAAATTTAATCTAAGTTATATGTTTTTGGTATTTTGGGAATTTTGGATGCTTTTTAAAGAGTAAATTAACCCTAACAATTAAGCTAGATAATGAAAAATAGAACTTAATCTAAACTAAGCTATATATAAGCTAAGATTCTACTAAATTTGAAGGATTAAAAACTATTAATACTAGGCAAAAGCTAAAACTTATTTAAGCTACCCTAACTTTGATTCAATAAGACCAACAGTATTAACTTATTGTTAATACTGCTGGTGCAATTGACAGATTTGTTAAACCAAAAATGCAGGTGACCAAGATGGACAAACCTGTAGTAGACACACTTAAAGAGTGTGTCTAAACACTTAACAAGAAAAAATTACACCTAGGAAAGTTGGAATCAAGAATCTCAAATATCTAATGAGAACAAAAGCTCCCCTGGTGCACATTCAAACAAAATAAGTCATAAGATGTTTAAAAGACTAAACTTACTTAGAAAACCTTTTTAAAACTTATTCAAATATGCAAACAAAGATGATCAAAGAAAAACTTCTAAGTTACTTTGACTTTTGAGGGTCAAATAGCACTAACCCAAACACTCCTTTAGCTTTTTGACAGATTTCATTAAGCTTTTCAATTTAAAATCCACTTAGCAAATTCTTATTACCAGATGAAAATGAGCTTATAACTAACTAAACAAACTTAAATCCATAACTGAATAGGCAAGAATCAAAGATCTACAACTATGATATCTAATTTTTTTTTGGTTTTTTTATGATTTTTTAGACAAATGAATGACAAACTAAGATTTAGAATGCGAAAGCTAAAATCAGATTAAGAAACATGATTAATAAGCATAATAGACAAAGATAAGCAACTGGATAAGCAGATATAAGAAATTATAAGCAATTGAGCAATCTACACTATTGAGCCATTTTAAGCTAAAATTTAAGAACAATGAAATTAAATGAGAACTAGTAAAGTCTATAGAAGCCCTTCCATGATAGGCTTCTCTTCCAAAGCTTATAAGTCTAAATAGTTAAGGTATTAACTGAATTTAAGGTTTAGGTAGATTAAGATCAAACTTAAGCTCAATTATTAGCTTAGAGACTAATAAGAGCTTATATGACCTTATTAGAATAATAGCTTAACATTTGAGAAGAAATAAGAGATTATGAGTTAAAAGAGCTTATGACAGATTATTTAAGAGTAAAACTAAATTTCATTAAAATAAAACTTGATTACATGATTTAAAAGAAAATTACAATTGATTTTAAAAGAAAATTACAATTGATTTTAAAAGAAAATTACAATAAGCTAAAAATCTAAAAGCTAAACTAGGTGTAAAAAGGAAAAAA
>BQNB010102340.1:0-24269 GCA_026074375.1 Tanacetum coccineum | reverse complement strand
CCCAAAGAGTAATTAAGGGGACCCAAATCAATCATGGAGAACTCTTGATGAAGAGATGCTACAACATACTGTAACAAGGCAGTCGAAGAAGCAGTCAAAACAATATCATCAACGTATAACAATAAATACGCGACATTAGTTCCACTTTTGTAGATAAAAAGAGAGGAATCACACCGACTATGATGAAAATCATAACCTGTAAAAAATACAAACATAATCACGATGATATGGATCCCTAAAACTATATGGCAGATTGATAACTCAATCACGATGATATGGATCCCTAAAACTAAGTGGCGGACATATAACTCCTAATTTATACATGTTTAGCTATCAAAAGTCCACGATAATTCATCCTTTTTGCCTTATTTTCAGGTTATACAATGCGAATTTAGTGAAAATGTCTATTTTAGTATTTATTTTGAGCAAAAACGAATTATCCTGGAAAATACTAGAAAACAAGTGATTTCAGCCAAAGAAAAACTGAAGCCAAAATTCTAGATGAAGCACATGTCGCATGCCATCTTAGTGCACACGGCATTTGAGCTCTCGATAAAGAATATTGTCCAAGACCTGAAGACCTATACGACACATGCCTAATCCATGCACACGCCGTATGGAAAAGAAGAGATAAGAACGCAGAGGTGTTTATCTAGAGGCACACAACGTATGCCATAAGGAAGCATACGTCGTATAGGAAATCGGGCCCTAGGGCTTTTTGCCTATTTCACAAAATTATGCTTGAATTTTTTTTAAAATTTGAGCATAATTTAAGCCTTTTATTGTGAAAATTTAGGACAAGTAAACATTCTAATTCCACCCCCCACTTGAATTATACAACGTCCTCGTTGTATATTTAAAACATTAAATACGGGAATTTAAAAAGAATTAGAATGAGAAACTCCCCTGATTTTTGCTCGGTAGATTCTCCAATTTGCGTTTATGAGCAAGATCGTGTGTTGAACAGCCGTCTTGAGGTTTCAAGACTCCAACACTTCAAGATTTCCATATTTGTAAATTCTCCACCAATATTCGTCGATATTTCCTTCACGAGGTCCTGTGTAAAATATAGAAAAACAGGTGCATTCCTATCTTGGTATCTACGGTTAATTTAAACTAAACTAAAACAAACTAAATACGGGTCAGACTGTGGATACGGCGTATCAAGTAGATGAATACGGCGTATTCGCAGAACTGACAATAATGTTTTTAAAGTGCATGAAAAATAAAGACTGATAACGTCCAGACATTCAATACGCCGTATGGTATGGGGCGGATACGCCGTATTGAAGTCTGGGAAGACAGACTCGATAACAAAATTAAATAACATTCCGGGTTGTCTCCCGGGAAGCACTTTTGTTTACAGCGAAGTCTTTAAGTTAGACTTTTCTTCAGCTTCTCTTTTTACTCCAACTCATGCACGCTAATGTGCCCGCGTGTGAGCCATTCTTCCATTGACGGAACTCGGATAAAGTCGGGTCCTAGATTCAAAACTTCTTTGTAGAACCCCTTAAGCTTTTGGTATGCATGCGAGATTCCGTTTATCTTATCTTTCTCACTTACCTTCAGTAACGGTGGTATCTTGTTGCATTGTTCATTAGTGTGGTGTTTAAACTTTGGATGTGATCGCACCATTTGGTAAGTTACTTCATTATCACCATTGTAAAGGGTAATAATCCCTTCAAACCATTTTGTTTTAATCCCAACTTCTCTCAAGAATGGTTCGCCAAAAATAATATCGCCCATTTCATTATCACGATAAGCATCCATATCCTCCAAAACTGCAAAGTCAGTCATAACAGAAAAAGTTCCAACAAAGATAGGCACATTCATTAAGGCTCCTACAACATTATTCCCTTTGTACACCATCTTATTTTTCATTATTGAATTATGAAATTTTCTTGACATCATGTTGACATACAATAATGGGAAAAAATTAGCGTGAGTAAATTCAAATCCTATCATGCATGAAAACTTTAAGTTGTGAGCACAATCTATATGGATCTTCTTATCATCATCACAATAACTAGGGTAATCATCAATTCCAGTATCAAGATCTTCATCCCTAGTTCTAAATTCCTCAATTACCTCACCTTCCTCAATGGTGGGCATTAAATCATCTCCTTGATTTCTTCTAAGCTCAAATGGTTCATTTAGATCATTTAATTCAATGTAATCTTCCTCCAATGAAAGGGTCAAATGATCTGATTAACACAGAAAGTTTCTCCCATAAGCCGAGCTTATCTAAATCAAGTTTCATTCTTTCTCTCAAACTTAGCATGTAGACCCTCTTAATTAAACTACTAGCAGGTTTAACACTTGTGAAAACAATCCTTTCTTCCCCGACCCTTAAAGTAATCTTTCTTTTGTAAACATCAATCTTAGCACGGGCGGTAGACAAAAATGGTCTTCCGAGGATCGGGCATATCAAGAATTATAAAGTCTACGGGGAAAGTAAATTTACCAATTCCTACTAGTACGTTTTAGCTACTCCTTTTGGATATTTCACTGTTCTATCTGCCAATTCAACTGTAAACTTAGTGTGAGCTAATTCGCCTAATCCTAAGTTAACGAGGGCATGATCAAAGCAAACATTATTAATAAAGCAAGGTAAAGTGAAACTCCCTAGGTCTTTCTCCTTTCGGGGTATGGATTTATCGATATGTGAAGCTTCAGAGTAAGCTTCTGAGAATTATGGTCCATATGATCCCTTCTTTTCTTCACAGTAGTAATTATTCAAACGACTTAGAAATGTAATTGTCGTTTGTCTTGTCTCGTACATTAGTGTACGGTTCTATCCAGTGGATATGGTGTATCGGGTATGAATCAGCTTCAATAGTAGCTGAAATCGACTTGACTTGATCTCTCGGGTTTACTTCAGTAGAGCTAGGTAGGCTTTCAAATCCTCTTTCCTGTAGTACCTTGCTCATTTGCCCGATTTGAATTTCTAAAGTTTTAATTGATGCTCCTTGGTTCCTTATGGCAGCATCCGTTGAAGTTCGGATCTCTTTGATCAAATTGGAGTTTTCCTCGTGACTTTTTGCCAATTCTCCCATAAATTTGCTCAAGGTATCTTCCATTGATTTGCCTCTCTTGTACAAGTATTCTGTTGTTCGGTTTTGTAGTAAGTAACCTAGAGTTGTTGCTCTATATCCCCCTCCTTGAAAAGGTCCACCAAATTACGTGTAGTAAGCTTCTTCTAGGGTTTTTCCTTCCTCTTTGAGTGGGCAATATTTAGTGTAATGGGGTCCTTTGCATTGTTCACATCCTACTTGAGCAGCATAAACTTTTTCATTTACCTTTTTGATTTCTCTTCCAAGGTTGTTCAGTTGTGCTTGTATTGCTGCTAATCCATCAGAAGTTTTAGTACTTCTGAATCTTGATGTTCTATTGTGCCATTTTTGAGAGTATTAAGCCATACTTAGATTGGTTGTTTTTTGGCGTCAGGCAGATAGTTTTGATGGTATGGCACCTCTTGAATTAAGAATTTGTCGAGTTGGAACATCCAATCCATTATAGAACAAGACTACCTCTTACATCTCCATTAAATAGTGTTGAGACAACTTCATCTAGAGCACTTTAAATCGTATTACCAAAGCTGATAGAGGTATTTCGTCGTCTCGTTCTGAAAGTTGTTGATTTCCTCCATTTTCTTTGCAGTACGAGCAGGTGGGCAATATTTGCTTAGAAACTTAGTCTTTAGATCTTCCCAGGTTGTAATCGAACCAGTTGGTTTGTTTCTTAGCCATCGACTTGCGGCTCCGGTAAGGGACATGGGGAAGGCTCTAAGCATCACTTGGTCTATAGTAATATTAGGAATGTGGAATAAATCCACGATCTTAAGAACTTTCTCAATGTGTTCGTTCGCAACTTCATAGATCGAACCGCGGAATGTTGTACTAGTTCCTTGAGAAATTGGCCTTTGTTCAAAGTTATCTTGTCTACATTTTGGTCCTATCAACACCCGATCCATAGTCACTCGGTCTGCCATGTAAAGTTCCCATAGTATCACATTTGTTTCCGTAACTTCTTCCTCCGAGTATTCTTGGTTAGAAAGTAAATTGAAATCAGACGATCTTTTCTTCAAGACTTAGTGTCTTGAAGTGTCTCCTAGATGATCTAAATTCTCGTTCAGGTTCCTTGTCATGCACTACCTGTAACAAGGGATAAACAATCAGTAGGATTTGCTCTGAAGAAAGATAGAAAAATTTTAAGCACGAAAATCAAATACGAAAACTAAGATTTTGATTCTGTTCCAGATGATCGATACGCCGTATCCAATGGAAGTGGATACGCCATAATAATCAGTTGAATGAATACGCTGTATTGGACAGAAAGTTAGATACGTCGTATCCGATGGTAGTGGATACGCCGTATTCATTTATCAACCAGAAAAGTGTATTGAGAAAACAATTAAATACGCAAACAATTAAACACACAAATATACAAGCAAACAATTAAACTAACAAATATACAAGAATATACACTAATGTAATTAACATTACTCCTAAGGGTTAGATCTAATCTAATGCTAAAATATCAAATAAAAATCAAGATTAATTTTCACTCCCCGGCAACGGCGCCAAAAACTTGATGTGTCGTTGTGTGGTGTTTATTTATGATAGTTCAAGTTTTAAATTTATATTTTGCCGACTTAACCAAAAACAACACTTTAACGGGCAATGTACCCGGTCGATGGTAGATTCGTGGTACGTAGGTGTCGAACACTTGAGCGAGTTAAATCTATCATTTATTTATATTTTAGGTTTAATCTAAACTAAGTTAATACAATCTAATCAAAGCCTATGTTAAACCTATTTAGTTCTAATCCTAATTCCAAACTGTTAAAAAGGGGGTTTCAGCCTAGAGACTGGCACGGTTATTGGTCGGTGACAACAATCATTTTCAATACACATTTTACAACCCACAATAGCCTAATTAAACAAAAGATAAAAGAGCGGTCAAGCCCTATATAGAAAACTGTATTAATCATTGTTAATCCATTAGAACGTGTTTGTTTATTAAGTGCAATGATTTCTTCTCTCGAATGCATATCAATCTTAAGACTAGGGCGAGGACTTCTCCTCAAACCTAGACACATTAATTCTGTCACAAAATTAAGCATCCACATAAGCATCCTATTTAGCTGTATATAATGTATCTAGGATTAAAGCAATGGTGATCTTGTTTTAAACCCTAGCTCATAGAGACTTTACCCAATACTGCTTAATGGCAATTTAAACACTAGTAGGCCCACTAACCAAATCTTTACAATTAATATAAGTAACTACTCTTGATCTAAGAGGTTCACCTGCTGTCTAACTAAGCTCACTAATCTAAATGTCAAAGGTAGTTTCAATATATGAGATCTAGTGGTCTAGGGAAGGTATAGATTCCTAAATGGAGAGCAAACCCAGACTCTAGAATACTTGGTCCGTAACGACAGAACCAGTTGAATGATAGGTCGCATACAAAAGCACGTAAACAAGTATATTGATAAACATAAACAAGTATCCAACGATAAATCAAAAAATCGGCTAATAACCGAAGGTATTAGCCTTCAAACATCATAATAAATACAAGAGCAATTATTTAGCCAAGGTAAACTAACCGAGTTAACTCGTGATACAAAAACCAATGAGAATACTAAAGTATATGGAATTACACATTGTCTTCAATGGATTAGAATGCGTTGCAAGACCTCTTCTGCTCTTTTTCTCCTCTGAAAATCGACTTTTGTGGTTTAGGTATCGAGAATATGATTTTACACTTAAAACTCATTTTGAGTTTTGTATTTATAGGGCCTGGAAGTCGGTTCGATACGGCGTATTCAAGAAATTGGATACGGCGTATTGGGGATTTCTTGGAGTAGGGACCATGTTTGATATCCTTCCAGAATAATCACATACTAAAGCTCTACAATACGCGAATGACTTGCTTCCTGGATACGGCGTATTGAGTCTTCTTTCTTACAGCACGGATACGCGGTATCTTTCATGAAGGATAGCGGAGTATTGGTCTTCAGAATAGTAACCTCAAAATATCTTCATATTAAGGCTCAAAAAAGCGCGCCTTTTGCTAATATTCACCAACTACTCCATAATTATTGTAATTCTCAAATATAAATGGTTAAGTAACAATTATTTGCAACAATTACACAAAATGGGTTAATAACATAGGATAAATGATGCTATAAAATAAAGACGGATTATATGGAGTACCTTCCATGCTTACCCCCAACGGACTATCAACACTAACACCTGTTGGGTTTGTTCCGTGTCACTCTGTCTAGTCCGCATTATTCCCTTTTCTCACTTTACTCCTTTTTTACATCATACCTAAGACTTCCATTCGTAAACTATGGAATGTCCCTTGGGTATATCCCTCCGTCTAGCTGGATCAAGGAACAATATCTAGAGTCTTAACACCGTAAAACTCAATTAATTACAAACAGGGATTGGTCTTTTGAGTATTTTCTCAGCCTTAAAATCATTTGAAAACATCGATCAAGTAATTGTGATTATAAATCAAAACATTTAGTACCTCGATGGTTTTACTCTTTCAGAAATGCTCGCCCTCAACACGTGCATCGATATTCAAAAATGTTTAGCACATGAAGGGTGAAGCTCGCACTTGAGTCGCTAAGATCACATCTATACCATATATAATTAATCACAACCTCCCCTTAACAAAAATTCAAATTCTCATGTATTTGTGATATCAATATGATTTCAAATAATGTTTTAAAAACAGTTTTTGTGTGAGAAAAATGTTCCATTATTACCAGTCAGAATTAGGAACATTTTTATAGCTCCCCCTCATTTACTGATTGTATAGATATATATAGTGTTGAGGTACATTAATTTGAATTTTTTTGAATTTATTGAAAAATATCTAGAAAACTCGTACGTGCAAACACTATTTATACTTGCCAATTTAATTATAAGTCTATGACAACAAATTCACATAAATTCGCCCCCCCCCCCAAAAAAAAATTAAAGAAAAATAAGAATTTTGAGATTAGACCTGATGATTATTCAGTATGCATCATCAGTTTGTAGTCCATCTCAAGTTCTCGAGCACCAACCAATCGCTCCAGATTCTGAATGATCCTTCTTTCACACATCTGCTTGTCAATGAGCTCGACCATAAGCTGTGACCTTTTCTAACAAGTATCCGACCACTATTCACCTTGACATCGACCTTGTTGTATCCTAACGAAAATTGAGTACACTTAGATGAATCTCCATCCCGAACATCTTGAGTAGTCTCGTCGAGAACGTTGTACAGCTCAACTAGCCTGCAACACCCAACATTCAGTTTGAGGCCAAGTCATCATAGATTACCCCTGGTGGTTTGTATGATGGAGTGTAAAGTTCTTTGAATTCGATTTCAGGAAAGGTTTGTTGAGGTGCAGTGATGTTAAGTTTCTTCTGGTAACTCTCTACACCGAGCTGAAGATCCTCGACTTGACGTTTGAATAAAGAACTTACATGAACATACGAAGAGCAAATAAAGGACACCAATGTCGACTGTCGTTGAGATGGAATACTTAGGTGCTAAGACAGCAAGAATCAGCATGTCTTCAATGTCATTCAAGTGTAGATCTACGAAGTCACCTTCTTTAAACTTGTATAGCTGATCCATGCAGTTTCTTGACACTAACACTCTTCACACCAAGAATTTTCTGAGTGGAATAGACATTTTGCTTAGAAAATTTGTTCATCTAAGATCTTTTCCAAAGCTTACGCCTTTCGCCCTAATGCTTGATCCCCTTTGCAGCGTCTTTGTTATACACATGTCTGATGGTACTCCAAAGCATAAGGACCATGTCTTCAATACCTACAATCTCATATCAGGTTGCTTTAGTCTTCGTGATTGACGTAGTGTATGTTCTTTCTGGATCAGAAGATTTCAGATACTCCAGATCATTGTTGAAGAAGTAATCTACAACAACGGTTAGATGGCCTGGGCGACCTTGCAAAGGAAGAGGTTTGGACTGGTCAAAGGGGGTAACGATCTCCTTCTGGATTGTTCCAATCAAGTTTGTTTGTCAATGCATTGAAACACTCTTGGAAGTTGTACTCAAGTTCGATGCTGCTAGTGCATGTGCCTTTTAACAGATCATAGGCAGGTCTTAACAAGAGATCTTGAGTTAGATTATCAATCTTGAGTCGATTCAGCACATACTTGGAGAATTCAATAGGAGTGGACATTAGATCGTTGAATGTGAGAGGATCATTTATAGCAGAGACCATTTAGTTGAACCAAGGCTGTTCAGGTTGACCAAGTACAACAATACGCGTTTATCATTTGCGGATACATGAGTAGGATGCCTAAAGGTTCTTGAACCATTCTGGGTTAGAGTCTTGTTGTCATGGTTCAGAAGATAACTTGTGATTTGATCATCATCACGAACACATACATCAACCCGCATCATCCATTACCACCTCAGCAATAGGTTCTTCAACTGGTTCCTTTGCAGAAGCAGACTTACCAGTTTTAGAGCATTTTCATAAAGCTTTACCTTTATGGGTTTCCTTGGTGGTGGATGGTTTCTTGGATGACTCTGACTCCTTGGTTCTTCTCTTCTTTGTCTTCTTACCCTGGTTTGGTCCAGCTAGAGGGTCTTCATCATCAACTTCTTTTCTTTTTATGGTCTTGTAACTGAATCAGACAAGCACCTTACCCATGGCATTTTCATCCTTAATCAAAGCTTCCATGAGAGCATGGTACAATCTATGATTATTAGGATTTTTGTTGAAAGACTTAATTTCATGCATGGTCTGGTAGAGAGCACTTTTCTGATCATACTTTTTGAGAGCTTCCTTGTCTGTAGACTTGATAGTATACTTTGGCATCTTTTGCTTCTCATCTTGTTCTTCCTTAATCTTGAGAATCTCTGAAGCACTTTTCTTAGATTCTTGTTCAAGATTAATTGTTGGAGTCTAGATCTTGCTTGACTTCGGGAGCATCTTCACAAGAAGTTATCTAAATAAGGATCAGTAGTTTTGTCTACGGTATAACCTATTGAAGAACCTTACCAATTAATAGAATCCAAGATATTGTTCAACAACCATTAGAACTTGTGACTTGAGAGTAGCAAGAGCTTTAGCAGAGTGATCTATTTTCTTAAGCTCAGACACATCCTTTTCCAATTTTATAACTCTTAGCTGAACAACAAAGAGTGCATCGGATTCAGGGACATTAGTGGTGATAGTTGGTCAACGTTTATGAAGAGGTGAAAGGATTGGGTGCTGTTGTTTTGTAGAGGTACATGTGGAATGGTGGAGACAGATAGAGGAGGTAAAGTTGTTACAGGTGCTGCTGAATGAGTTTCTTGTACTGGTGTGAGGAGTGAGGGCTCAGAAATCACAGACACAGGTACTTTAAGCACGGATGGAGACTGGATATGTGGAACTTTAGATTGAATCTTAATATCCAATAACGAGATGATCTCTACATTTGTAGTATCTTTAACAGTACCAATTAAAGAAGTATCAGAAGAAAGTTTAAGGAATTGATCAACAAAACCAGAAGATACTGATAGGCTGGAGCTTGTTGGAGGAAGTTTAGCTTTCTTGGAATCATCCTTTGCTTCTTCAGTATTTTTAGCATCTTCCTTGGCCGGATCAGTATCTTCTTCATTACCGTTTCTAGATTTTCAACTTCAGCATTGGTCATCTCTTCATCCTCATCGTCATTTACTTGTTATTTACCATGTAAGACCTCATCATCAGTTTCTTCATCATCAGTCATTTGAAGATCGATACTTTTGTCATCATCACTATCATCTTTCTTCTCATCATCTTCCTCAGAATCAATCCAAACAATTTCTTCTTTCTCACTTAGCTCTTCTTTTGAGTATTCACTCTCTTGTTCAGATCCCCACTCAAGAATAACCTTTTCTTCACTTGAAACCTTTTCCTCATCGGGAACCCCTGGTTTAGTACCAGTTCCTTCACTTGAGGTAGCAGAGACGACTGTGGACTCATCGGGAACCCCTGGTATCCTACCAGTTCCTTCACTTGAGCCTCTAGTACATGGCTGTCTACTTTTGGTTTTCTTACTTTCTTTAAGAGCTTGCATAACATCTGCAGCTTCTTGTTCTTCAGGAGTTAAAGATTGAACACCTTTAAGGTTAGGCTTTGAAGCGGCTGGTTTTGACTTTGGAGCACTTGGAGTGTCTTGAATGACTACACTTCTAGTACTTCTACTGCCAGTCTTTTTCTTAGCAGGTTCAGGTACAGATTCAGTCACAATCCTTGCATGAGTAACATGGACTTGCTTTGAATGCATCTCTCTTCACTTTAGTTATGTGCAGATAGATTTACACAAACTTCCAGAAGCAAAGGACAGGATCAGGAATAATGTTATCATCAACAAAATTGTGACTTTCTTCTTCACCACTCTTCTACTAGCCGTCCTTCTCTTAGCGGGTTCAAGTTCAGACACTTTAGATACATCAACATCTGCTATAAGAGTATCTGTAGTCTTCTTCCCTTGTGACCTTTGCCTCTGCTATTCTTGGGAGGAATTTGACTAGTGGAGTATTTGAGGAACATTTGATAGGATTCTGATTGTATGATTGTATCATTCAGCATCACATCAGGAATAGCAAGTCCATATTCCTGATAGTCTTCTCCTATTCTGACAAACTTGAGTCTGCTTACAATACCATCATCCTTGATTGTATGATAGTGTTGATATTTGAGGTTGGAGAGAGACTTGTGTTGTTTGAGGAAATGATTGATGATAACTTTGGTAAATCAAGGGAATGTCATAGTTTCACATCTTGAATTCTTTTCCTTCCTGTGATCAATCTGGAAAGCAAAGTCTTCCCAAATCAACTCAGGATAGTCGACGTTTTCTCTGTAGAACATGCCCCACAATATGTCAATTCTGGATTTTCTCAGTTTCTCATTGCTTGCTGTCTTTTCAGAGAGACTTGTTGATAATTGCTGCCAGAGTTCTCCATGGCTGATGCATGTGATCCACAAACATGTTGGTGTGCTTGTATAGTGGACCTTTATAGCCAAGGTCAGTGAGGAAGGTGAGGGTATCATCATCATCTTGTACCGGTGTAAATTCTTCACCTTCCACTCTTGGACAGATATCCAGAATCTTTCTAAAGACTTCAGCATTGACAATTCACTTCTTGTTGGCCAAGAGGAATTCAAATAAGTTCAGATTCTTGACCTTCTTGATGAGATGTACAGACTCTGCATAAAGATTTCAAGGACATATGCAAAGATAGTGAATGCCTTGAAGCACGTGGAGTTCTTGATTATATCAATGATCACTTGAAATGTTTCTTCCTTCTGAGGCACAGTAGTTTCCAGTATAACATTGGTAGAGCTTATCTTGACTCTTTCTGTAGATGGAACCCATTTCTCATCACGAACAACAACTTGTTGAGTTTCTTGTGGATTCATGATTCTGCTTAAGAATTAACCAATACGGTTTATATATACAATAGATATATTTTACTGATTGATTTGGTTATCCTTGATGATTTGATTGATTTAAAACAATGCTATGATTAGGTTTCACGCAAACATGACTAAATTACTACACTCTAAGAATTAGTCAACTAAGGTCAATAGTCAAAGTCAACTGAAAAGGTCAACTAGACAAGTCCAAGAGAACTTAGGACAAACATTCAATCAGAGGGTAAATACAACACATTCAGTTGAAACACAAATTAAACAAGTATTACACAAATTTTAAAAATTTGGGCAGAGTTTCTTTTCATAAAAATGTCATATTTCGCTTGAATAAAGTTTCCTGTCATTTTTCGCACCAAACAAGTTATACCATGTAGTCCTCAAATATACAAACAGTTATCGCTCAGATAGCCAAAACATGATTCCGCTACAGAATAAGCCAACATGTTTCGCTCAACTATACGCCCAACATGTTACCGACATTCAAGCCAACATGTTACGCTTTAAAACAAGGATTTCCAGTCATTCAAGCCAAACATTGTTTCGCTTCCTTCAAACAAACAAAAAAAACATGTTTCGCTAGAAATATACTTAACATATTTTGCCTGCTTAACAAAATTCTTAACTAAGGTTTTACCAATAAAAAACCTATGAGAATTTCTAACATGCATCACAAATCAATCAATAACATCACAGAACCCATTTCCACAAGATTTACACAACTTTTAAAGCTCTAAAATGTGAATTCGAGTATTTTGAAAGGAGAAACACATTTCAAATGGGACAAAGATCATCTAGTGATCTCAAATAGAGTCACATAAGTAGCATAATAATAGTGACAACACACACTTGTGAACACCACACGAATAAACTTATGCCATTTAGATTTAGCGAGGCTAGAACACAACTTTTTCAAGTAAAAGGGAACCTAGGGGACAAAAATCATTTCTAAAGGCATAAGAGAGCTATAGTGATGCTACTTAACACAAATCCACAAACAAATTTTCATCAACGCATGTTTCGCATCATTCAACCACAAAAAAATCAATAGGTCTCACATATACGTTAGAGATATAGAAAACTGTTTCTAACGATGCCTAGTCGCACCCTTACGAACAAAACCCCTAAATAAATTAAACAAAAACTCAACTTTTTTACTTATGAACCCTAATTCATTTTATAACTAATTACGGGTGCAAAAAGGAGTTATAATCTAATTCTTTTTACCTAAGTAATGTTAAAGAGATAATGAACGTATATTTGCGTACCTTTAGCCTTGAAAACGGATTTTGATTTTGAAGTATGAAGAAAGCGAAATGTGTTAGAGAGAAGGAGGTGCGTTTGGTTTTGTGAATAAGTGTGTGTGAGCGAAATGTGTTATCAAAAAAAGTTTTATAACCAGTTGAGTTTCAAAAAATGGCAAAATTGGTCCTTGGACTTTGTAATTTCTATTATTTTCATCTTAACCTTTTATTTAATCCTAACCAAGTTATAGAAATAACATTATAAGCCCCTTAAGATGCAAACTTAGTATTTAAGTCCTATATTTTACCATTTAGACCCTAAAAGTTAAAACCTCTAACATCTTAAGTCCTTTTTGAGTTAAAACCTTTTTCCTTTTTATTCCGAGATGACTTTTTGAAAGATCATTTTTGAAAGAATTTAACTATTTCTCCCCCTCAAATAATGTCCTATTTTCTATTTAAAGAGTATGGTAAGACATAGTTTTGTAGCGATAAGAAATTCTTTAAAATCTTTTCTGATGAGAAACTAATATGTTTAATTAGTTTTAAAAAACAACACCAATAAAAACAAGATTTTTCTTGTTTTACATAAATAAATGCACCGACACGTACACCTATTTGATTAGGAAGCATGGGTTGTGTTGCAGAGTAAACACAAGCCTTTGAATGAACATGAAGTAATTCATTCCCGAGAAAAATTAATTTTCCGTTATGAGGTCAAGTTTTTTTTGACAAAATACTTGCCTTTAAATTGAAGACCGGGTTGCTATCAAAAATAATAGCAAGCCATGTTTTAGTGAGAGATAGTAGAGAGAGAAAGAAATATGTAAAATAAGATGAAATGGAAAATGTTACAAGAGTCTCAATCCCTCCATGGAAGCCATGGGTATTTATAGTCCGTACGCTTTTAAACTATACATGATTGCCTATTTTAGTCCTTGCGTATGTGACTATGATAAACTATGATAATTCCGTAATGTCGTAATGTAAAATAGATTTATAAGAATCTTCCCCCACGGGACGAAATACAGAATTACTTACAATTCTTTCCTAACAAGTACATATAGAATAAGAACAAGAACTTCCATGAAGCTTCCAATGCTGATCTGTGGTCTTTGACTTTAAGTCTGCACTCCAACATAAATCATCTTTGTTGATCCCACTTGAATGGATCTTGAATTCCTTAGCTTGTGTAAGGTTTAGTTATGCTAGATAAATCTAACACAACTTAGTTAAGAAACTTTGTTTGATAATACTAAAGATTATGCGGAATCTAATCTTTAATATAAGAAGAATTCTTCAATGAAATAGTAACACAGAACAATATAATTCAACAATAAAAGCTCCAATATTATTATTACAAATAATACGAATACTCTCCTAGTATTAGGGTTACAAAACCTTGAAGCTATGAACAACTCTATGAATGACTCGTTTTTGGTACAATTTTTGATGCTAATTCATATAAAACTCTATGCCCTAGGACCTCCTTTTATACACCAAGGAGTCCTAGTCGATTTACAATATATTCTTAAAACTTAGAATATTCACCATGATCTATTCCATAAATAACTCATACTTATCACGTAAGTAATCTTGATCACCAATCAATCTTTATTCTTTCTCTGATAAGTCTTTGATCTTTTCTCTGTCAGCATAAACTCTTCCAGCAGTTGTAATCTTTCAGCAGTTGTAACTTTCATACCAGCAGCATTAACTTTCAATACCAACAGTAGCAACTTTTGTACCAGCAGCATTAACTGTGTACAAGCAGTATTAACTACTTAGAAAGTTTTCTTCAATCTTCACCAGCAGTACTAAGTTACAACTAGCATAGTTAATAACACAACAGTAGAAACTACACAAGCATAAGAAACTACAGTACATAACTACTTAACATCATTTTTCATTAAGGATTACTAACAACACTAATTTATGCTAGCCCCGCAATACGACAAACCTAGCACAGTAACTCTAAGGATCATCAGACGTATTTTAGATCCCAATAATCCTCCCCTAAACTTGATATTTATCTTTAAAATCATTAAGTTTCTTCATTAAAAGCTTTATTAATCACCAGGAGGATGCTTCTAAATACTTCATTGATTCTTGAGTTGTTTTGTGATGAGCTTAAGAAGATGATAATACATTTCATTCCAATGATCAGCTTGCAGCTTCTTATTCAGCATCTTTGTGATTGTAGCAGGTGTAAGGGGATACTTTTTCTCTACCAACATAAAGACATGCAGATTTTGAAACCTCACAAAATGTACTCCACAGGAATCAAATAGCTTCCAAATCAAAACTTTGTTTCCTTGTAGATTCCTCCACACTAGATCTTCTACATGAGGTTCAAACATTGTCTTTAGATCACCCCATAGCACTCTCTCATAGTCCTCCTCTGGCCTTGTATACCCATGCTTAGCTTTAACCAACTTCCATAGAGTTTCCAAATCTTCTTTGTCAAAACTTCTAAGCATATGAATAAAGGCTGAGTACCTCTTTGAACTTCCATCAGCTCTTATAATTTGAAAGTAGCTGATCTTTCCTTCTTTAAGAATCTTGAAGTCAACAATGCTTGGAGGCTTAGTAGCCAAAGGAATAGCATCAATTGCTACTTCCTCTTCATCAGGAACAACTTCAATGTGCTCTTTCATCTTAGCTTTTTCTTAATCATCATCTACCTTTTGCTTCTTAATACTTTCTTGTTCTAGCTCATCTCCTGCTCTCTTAGAACTACTCTCTTGTGCCATCTCTGCTTCTGCCCTTACTTTACTACCTTTCACTAATTCTGTATCCATAGCTACAAATGTGTTTACCCTTTTCACAGCTTTGCCAAATAACTCTTGAATATTGGCAAATGACTTGTTCTTTAAGTCTTTGGGCTTCCATCCTGCCATGTTTTTCAGATAAGTACACATGATACTTCTTTGTTGAGCTCTTGTAGGTGGTCTGTTCCTCTTATCTTCTGATCTTTTTGCAGCAAAGTGTTTTCTTCTTTTCTCCAAGAGTTGTTGAAATAATTTAGCCTATTCTTCAATGGTCAACTCTTTTTGCTTTTGAGCTTGCAGTCTTTGAGCCAGTTGATAATCAACATCAATATTTGCTTGAATAGCATTCCATTCTTCAATCAAGGCTACATTGGCTTTATCTTTTTCCCTTGCAAGCCTTACTTCCTCATCAAATTTAGCTTGTAATCTTATAGCTCAGGTTCTTCTTCAACTATTATGCCTTTACCCTTGTCCTTGAACTGTGTTGGTTGTTGTGAAGAAACTATTGGTGTAAGAGCTTGCTCTTGTTCTTGCTCTTGTTCATGAAAAATAATCCCTTTTGCTCTGGGTCTTGAGCTAACAGCTGTAATTCTTGTAGCAGCAGTTGTTGGTATAACAGTACTAACCTTTGTTGAAGCAACACTAACTGGTACACTTGGCTCTTTAATAACATCCCCTTTTTCCTGAACTTTTGCACTTTTCAAAGCTGCAAGTGCTTGAGCCAATGTAACTTCATCAATACTTAAATTCACATCTTTATCAGCAACTTCACTTTCAACAACTACCTCATCACCTTCAAGATCATTTACTCTAAACATATCTTCATCTCTGTGAACATTGACCAAGTAAATGTCTTTATCAGCATCAATATCATCTATCCTCCCCTGTTTGGATGCATCCTCCTGATCACCCAAACTTTCTTCTTTAGAGGAAACTACTCTTGCAGATCTACCAACCCTGTATAATCTTTTGAGCTTATGAGTTCTTGACCCTCCTTTCTTCTCTAACTTCTTGACTCTCTTCTTTAAACTTGTAATCTCCTGAGCTTGAGCAGTCTTTGTGTTCTCCAGGTCAAGCACTCTTTGTTGCAATTTGGTACAAAAATCCATCAATTCCTTAAGTTGCATACTAGGCTCCTCATTGACAGCCTCATCTGCTACATTTGTAGGATCACTAGGAACACTAGACTGAGGAATCTCAGTGTCCTTCTCCTTAGGCCTTCTTGATTTTTGTTTCCTTTGGGGTTGAGATGATGATGGTTGAGTAATGATGGGTGTGTGATGGGGATCAGTTGGCATTGCTGAACCTTCACCTATTTCTTCTTGAGCTTGTACCACCATTGTTGGAAATAATGGTGTTACTCTACCAGAAAAGTCTTTTCCTTGCCTTCTCATGTTAGCAAAAATCTTCTTTGTGTGAGAGGGTGCAATATAAATCCTGTTGTGAGTTGCCATCCCTTCTAGTTGATTATTCAAAAAGACTTGTACAAATCTTGGATACATCAAGAATTTGACAGCATTATCCAAGTTCTTCACCATGCTTTCAAAAATATACTTGGAAAAGTTAAACTTTTGGTTTGTGGCTAAACAGATAATTGCAGAGGCCATAGTGCTACTAAATTCATTCCATGCAGTAGTCTTAGCACTTAGGCATTGCAAAATGGTATGAATAAGGAATTTCCATTGGGGAGAGAAGAATGCCTTATAGAAAGTAAGCTTTTGTGAAAGTTTTTCATACCCCATGAGTGTAAGCTGTTCAAAAATTGTAGCATTTGGCAGACAATCAACACCATCAGCATCTTCCAGTTGAAGATCTCTTCTTACAGTTGCTTCAGTTATGATGATCTTCTTTCCATCCACTAGGGCTTGTAACTGCTGTTCTCCATTGACCGTTTTCACCTTGATAGTGGCCCAAAATTGTTCAATACACGAAGTATATATAGTGGGATTAACGGTTAAAGCATATCTTATAGAACTTGCATTCAGAAAATCCACTATCTGCTCAAATCCTTCACTTTCAGCAGATTTAGTCAAAAACACGACTAAATTATGAGTATCAGCAAATTGTAGGGTCGTCATTGTGTTGGGTTTTGATGATAAATGATGAAATTAAGTTAGGGTTTATGATTAGAGAGTATATGAAAGATTGAAATTGATTAAATGATTGAATGAAACCCTTAATCGAAGTATTTATGAAACTACCCTCAACAGCATTAACGTTCACCAGCAGTTGTAAGTTATGCCTAGCAGCATTAACTTTCAACTAGCAGTAGTAAGTAACCCAGCAGTAGTAACTCAGCAGTAAGTTAAGCCTAGCAGCATTAACTTACAACCAGCAGTAGTAAGTTATGCCTAGCAGCATTAACTTTCCCTAGCAGCAGTAAGTTTATGCCTAGCAGCATTAACTTTGAATCACCAGCATTAACTCCAATTCCTTTCTAATCAGCTTTTCCATCATCAAATTAATATTTTAGCTCACAAAATCTCTCTGTCTGTTTTTGATTTCTCTCAATTCTTTTAGCTCACAATTCTCTCTGTCTGTTTTTGCTATATTCAACTCTCTTTCTGTTTTTATTCTCCCTGTCTGTTTCTGCTATATTCATCTCTCTTTCTGTTTTTCAGCTCACAAATTCTCTCAATTCTTTTACTCACCAAATCACTCTATCTATTTTTATCACACATCTCTCTTTTTGTTTTTCAACTCACATATTCTCTTAATTCTTTTACTCACTAAATCACTCTGTCTGTTTTTATCACACATCTCTTTTTCTGTTTTTAATCTCACTAATTCTCTCAGTTCTTTTACCTCACCATTTTCTTAATCGGGACTTTAAAGATTGAGCATTCCAATACTGGCAATCAGATATTGAAATCTACTTAAATCAAATGCTTTTGTAAGCAAATATGCAATATTCTTGTCAGTATGAATCTTGATCATTTGAATTAGCTTCTTTTCATTGGAATATATGATAAAGTAATGTCTTTTCTCAATGTGCTTTGTTTTTTAATGAAAAACAAGGTTCTTAACTATGCATATAGTACTCTCATTATAAATATAGATCTTTGTATGCATAAAGTTATACCCATAATCAAGCAATTGATTTTGAATCCAAAGCACTTGGCCACTGCAACTTGAAGCAGCGACATATTCAGCTTCTATTGTGGAATTAGCAACCACAGTCTGCTTCTTGCACTGTCATGAAATCAATCTACACCTAAGGAATTGGCAACCTCCTATTATGGACTTCCTATCCAAGCTTGCCCTAGCATAATCACTATTAGTGTGTGCTACCAAATCAAAAGGTGAATATTTTGGATACCAAAGGCCTAATTTAGGTTGACCTTTTAAGTATATAAAAATTCTTTTCACAGCATGAAGATGTGACACTTTTGGGTTGACTTGGTATCTTGCACATGCACACACTACAAACATAATATTAGGTCTTGAAGAAGTAAGATGCATCAATGAACCAATCATTGATCTATATAAATGAAGATCTACTTCTTTACGATCTTCATCTTTGAGCAAAGCCTTTTGTGTTTCAATAGGTGTGCTTGTTGTCTTGACATTAGTAAAACCAAATTTCTTTAAAATCTCAGTCACATACTTGTTGTGGAAAACTAAAGGGGGGGGGTTTGAATAGTTTACCGCTTTTTGATTTAATATTTATGTTTGTTTATAAAAACATAGATTCGACTTTTTGTGAATTCAAAACTTGCACAATATGAACAATGTAAATAAGTAGAAGCAAATAAAAGATAAGAGTTGGAAAGATCAAACCACAACACAAGGATTTATAGTGGTTCGGTTACAAAGCTCCTCTTCGGCCTACTCCACTCCTCGAGCACCTAACTCGAGAGTTTTCTTCACTATGTCAACAAGCTCCTTTATGGCGGAGAAAACCGTACACAATGTTGCTTATATGTATTTCTGACACTAAGCTAGATGTCGAGTTCCAATCTTAGCTAGAACCAATCTATCACAACACAACTTCACAATTTGTTCACGACTTCACAACTTCACGACTACATTCACAAACTTCACTTCCACAATTAGCTTCACACGTGAACACAATACACACTTTTCCACCTTCACAACTTACAACTTTCACACCTTCCACTACTTGTTCACACAATACTGATGTCACACTAACTACATTCTAGAAAGGATCACCAAGATCCAACTATACTTACAACAATCACCAAAACCTAATAACTACACAACTTTACAAGATTTACAAGATATGGTGTGAATGCAATAAGATTGCAATGTATACTTGGGTTGTAATACTTCTTCAATTAATGATGGAAGTATTCTTCTCTTGCACTTGAGGAATTGAGCTTGGATCACTTGGAAACAAAGCTTTATGATTAAATGATCAAAGGATTTAGAGAGATGTGTGGGTTGTTTTAGAACAGAAAGAATGAGTGCAAAAGGTGAGAAAATTGTTGGGGAATAGTCCAGTATTTATAGGACAAGCTGGAGGAGCGGGGTCTATGGCCGGTCCCCTTAAATAAGGTGTCAGCCCCCTTATAATTAAGGGGGCCGCCCATTTTTAGACGCTCCCCTTTTTGTCCTATTTAGGGGAGGTGTTTACTGGACTTTTTCTAGCCGTTTTAGGTTCAAAAATTTGAAATTCAAAATTTTATTTTGAATAAAACATTTCTTTTAAATGTAGAAAATGTTTTGTGATGTTTATAAAAATATTTTATAAAAGTTTGAGATTGAATAAAAATTTCCTTTGATCAAAAAATGAATTAAGCATTTATTTATTCATACCTTTAAGTGATGTAAATCTTGAAATGAGAATTTACTCCTAATTACTTGTTTACGTTTAATTTTACGTTGAACGTTTTGCTATGTTTTGTTGATTTCAACTCATAAAATCACATTAAGTAAACCACCTAAATCACATACATTTCAAAACAATTTTATAAAAATACATATATTTCTATTTTTAGTAACTTAGATTCATTTTTTACATAAACTTGTAAATAAACCTTCAAATATTTTTGCATCATTGATGACACAATCACCTTACAATAACTTAGGGTAATCTACCAATATTACATATAATCTTTCAAGATTTGGCAATCCAAAATTCAGATTTTATGTCAGGAAGCCGGTTCCATTGGCTAACACAGCCGGTTCTATCCAAGCCAGAGAACCAGGCTACAGTACTTGTCGGTTTGCTTGGGTCATACTGGCCAGTTCCATTCTGCAATAGAACCGGCGAAACCGGGATACAGTGCAGTTTAGGCCTATAAATACCAAGCCAATTCTCATGTATTTCTCACCCATTCTTCATATAATAATATCTCTAATCTACTGATCATTCTCTCCTCTAAAGTTCTTGTTTAGTTTCGTTTAGCATTTGTAGGTAATTCTTTTCAAGGAAGAAATTGCCAAACACCTCTTTGAGACGATCAAGATCACATTTCTGATTCTTGTACATCATATAGTAGTTGTAGTTGTATTCATCATCTTTGTAAACCAAGTGTAGTGATATTGGTGTGATTATACCTTGTGAAGAATCCAGTATTTAGCTTTGTACCGTTAAAAGGTGTAAGCAATGTTGTGTGGCTTCTCCGTCGGTTGAAGGAGATTGGTGACTAGTGTTTACTAACTCTCGAGTAGGTGATTCGGGGAGTGGATTAGGGCAAGGAATGTGTCCTTGTAGCCGAACCACTATAAACGCTTGTGTCTTGGTTCTATCTCTCTAACTCTTTACTTACGTACATTTCATATATAATTATATTTCTAACCAAACATCAATATTGTCAAGCTTCACATAAGATTTTAACAAAGAAAACTTTTAAAACGGTAAAACTATTCAACCCCCCCTTCTAGTTTTCCACAATTAGCATCAAGAGCTAGGTTACCAAAGTTTTTAAAATATATTGTATTTTAAATCTTTAAAACGATAATGGATTCGGAAAACTACAAAGAAGGCCAATCTATGCAACGACCACCTCTCTTTGAGGCTAATTGATTTATATATTGGAAAAACTGTTTTGAAACTTATGTGAAGTCTAAGGATATTGATCTTTGGCACACTATAGTTTATGGCAATAACATCTAACCACTCAAAAGATGACGCAGTCAAAGACGATGGCAAGTACCGCTACAACAGGAAAGGATTTCTAGAAGATGACGAAAGCAGTGACGATTCAATTTTAATTGTGGACCCGGGATGGGATGATTATTGTCTGCAAGAGTTAAAATTAAATCGTCCCGTTCCCCTTTGTCCAGAAGCTCGAAGGGCCCGTATGTAACCAAATTCCACAAACGTGTGCTAAAAAGTCCGCAAATGGCCACCATAGCCCAACCTAATGTGTCTGTCATCTTTATGTTTAATTATTAAGTTTTAAAGTCAAGTTTGTCGGCCAATCAATGTAATAAAAAATAATGGCCCGAATATGCTTTCGAATATGCTATATGCCAGAGCATATTCCTAGTTTATTCCTTTTCTTTTGGCCTATAAAAGGCGTGTAATATCATTTGTTAAAGATCATCGAAAAACCACCATCACTACTACTACCACCACCCTTGTAATATCAAGCTTCCGTAGTGTTTTAACAAAAGGTGTGTTTTAAGTAATACTTGTACTTTAAAGTTTTAGTTTTTGAGCTTTGGTACAAGATAAAAATTCCTGGCAACGTAATTTTCATCATTAGACAACAAGTAAGAGAACATTATGCATATGTGAAAAATGTTTTTAGCATATCTCAACAATGTATGAAAATTGATTTTCATGTGCTCCTAGTTGTGAGAAAGACTTTTTAGAAAATAATAGATTGGGACTATTGTATATATGTATAATGAGATATGCATTTAGATAGAACAATTCGTAAAAGTTTTGTTATAGACTTTTCTCAATCTTGTGTTTTTGTGTAAAATAGAAACCTAAACACAGAGAGAGAAGAAGAAATTTTTTTTTTTGTCAGTCAGGTGGGTGGTCCCCTTAAAGTCTGGCCGGTCCCCTTAAAATTAAGGGGGCCGCCACCTGCTGAGAAATTTTTTCTCAGATTTTTAACAAACAGTTCTTTGATGATTATTATTTCTTTATTATGCCGAAAACTTAATCAATTTGTTCCATTATTCCTAGACCTAGACGTAAGTAGTTAAATAGCTCACGTTTAAGTGGTTTAGTTAGAATATCGGCTATGTTGTCTTCCGATGAGACCTTTTCTATAGAGATATTTCCTTTTTGAATATTGTCGCGAAGAAAGTGATGGCGAATCTCAATGTGTTTTGTTCGTGAGTGTTGAACGGGATTCTTACTTAAGTCTATAGCCCCTTTGTTATCACACATTATTGGAATGTCGTCTAACCTAACGCCATAGTCTACGAGAGCTTGTTTCATGCATAAGGCTTGTTGACATGCCTTTCCGGCACTTACATATTCCGCTTCGGTTGTGGAGATGGCAAGAGAGGTTTGCTTCTTCGAAAACCAAGATGTTAGGCAACATCCCATAAATGTGTAAACACCACCAGTGCTCTTGCGATCTACGTAATCTCCCGCATGATCCGAATCCGCATACACTATTGTTTCTATGCCGGACCCCTTAGGATACCATAATCCTAAATGCGTAGTGCCTTTAATGTATCGGAAGATACGTTTAACCGCTTATAGGTGAGAGGTTTTAAGATCCTCTTGAAAGCGTGCACAAAGGCAAACACTAAACATGATATCGGGACTACTTGCCGTTAAGTATAATAAATACCTATCATGCCTCTATATTTGGTATTATCTACGGACTCACCTTCTTCGTCTCTCGTGAGTTTGGTTTCCGTAGACATAAGGGTCTTTATTGGCTTAGAGTCTTCTAGTCCAAATTTCTTAAGCATTTTCTTAATATATTTTGATTGATTAATGCCTAAAAACATTACTAATATTTTTTCACATCTTTACGTTTTGATAATCACAAAATATAAAAACGTTCAACGTAAAATTAAACGTAAACAAGTATTTAGTAGTAAATTCTCATTTCATCAATTACATCACTTAAAGGTAAGTATAAATAAATGTTTAATGTATTTTATGATCAAAAGAAATTTTTATTCAACCTCAAACTTTAATAAAATGTTGTAAACATTTTTAATAAACACCACAAAACATTTTCTACATTTAAAAGATATGTTTTATTCAAAATAAACATTTTGAATTTCAAATTTTTGAACTTAAAACGGCTAGAAAAAGTCCAGTAAACATCTCCCCTGAATAGGACAAAAAGAGGAGCTTCTGAAAATGGGCGGCCCCTTAGTTATAAGGGGGCCGACACCCTATTTAAGGGGACCGACCATAGACTTCGCTCCTCTAGTTTTCCCTATAAATATTGAACTATTCCTCAACATTTTTCTCACCTTTTACACTCATTCTTTCTGTTCTAAAACAGCCCACACATCTCTCTAAATCCTTTGATCATTTAATCATAAAGCTTTGTTTCCAACTGATCCAAGCTCAATTCCTCAAGTGTAAGAGAAGAATACTTCCATCATTAATTGAAGAAGTATTACAACCTAAGTATACATTGCAGTCTTATTGCATTCAAACCATATCTTGTAAATCATTTGTAAATCTTGTAAAGTTGTGTAGTTATTAGGTTTTAGTGATTGTTGTAAGTATAGTTGGATCTTGGTGATCCTTTCTAGTAGTGTTAGTTAGTTGTGACATAAGTAGTGTGGTGATTCGTCTGATAGTATATATATATAAAATATCACAGATGCAAATCTCAACCAAATGCCCTTAACCAAGGGAAAAGGTCAAAAGCTACACAAAGAGATTAAATATATAAGAATCAAAT
>BQNB010102339.1:0-24269 GCA_026074375.1 Tanacetum coccineum | reverse complement strand
TGTGTGTGTATACATATATGTATACATACACATACGTATACGTATACATACACATACGTATACGTATACATACACATACGTATATGTATACATATATATATATATATATATATATATATATAGTTTCCAAAAATAGAACTTACTATTTTTAGATATGCCCAACGCACCCTAACATCATATTAGTTTTAAAATAGTATTCGCTATGGTTTTACAAGCTTAAACGAACCCAAAAACGCTTAAAATCCCATTTTTATCATTAATTCAGCAAATGCAACTTTGACTTTTTTCGAAAAAATTTAGCCTAACTTTGACTCAGATTTTCTCACTAATCTTGCACTTTCAGGTTTAAACTCTCGCGTAACCTTATGTATAACATCATTTTTAACAAATTTCATGTTTTATCCGAATCCGGTTCGAAACAGAAATGGTCCAAAATACACGTTTTTGTTTCTGCGCAACACTTAAACATTGACAGCTTTTATATAAAAATTTATCCCAACATTAAATGACTCTAACTTATTAAATCTGCATTTTTAAGCTAAAAGTCACGCATATCCACTAGAAAACATTGTTTCTGACAACTTTCGTGCTTTACTCAAAAACCCAAATGGACCAGAAAGTGTACAAAACGCCCAATTAAAAACCTGCGCAGAAACTATTTTTATAAAATAGTGCAGCCAAAATTGTTTTATATTTTGAAAAACTTTAAACGGTCGTATTTCCTTCGTTATAATGAGTTACATGACGATCCATATATCAAAACGACCGGGAGGACAAGTAATATCATATCTTAAGGATCAAAACTAGTTAAAACATTTTTATGACACCTAAAACCTATCATTAAACTTTCTGCAGCAATATATACTTGCCGAAATCCTTCCAAACACAACCACAACTCAACCAAAACTTCACACTGTCCCAAAACTAACCTATCTCCATCATCTACCTATTTTACCATAATATTTACTTCAAAAAACTAACCTAACACACATGATTCATATGGATTTATAAAATAAAATATGTATATCAACAAAATATATATAAAAGAGAGGTCCAAAGTCTAACAAATATTAAATATGGAGCTAGAGAAAAGTTAAGGATGAACCATTCTTGATCCTTGGTGATGTAGGATCGTTATTCCTTTATGAAACATTGATATACTTTCAACTATGCGGAATCTAGTTGGCAGTACTTAAGAAGAACACACAATAGTATCTCAAACGATTTCTATTATCAACCTTTTGAATCTGCCTAAATTGCAGATCCCTAATACAATACTAATAATTCTCAACTCGTGTTTTTTCTATCTTGTTCTGTATATCTAATACCTTCCTAGAGATCCTTTTATAATCATAAGGATAACTCTAGTAGATGTACAGTCCTTGTATATCATAAACTCTAATCAATACTAATCCACTGCAGTACTTCGATCTTTGACTGACAGTACCTTGACTTTCTACTTAGCAGTACTTTGACTTTTTGCTTAGCAGTACTTTGACCAATCGACTTGTTTTTCCCAACAGGTGATTTCGAACCAAACACACAACCCAAACAATCAAACCAAAGCTTACAAAAGTACCTCAATCTTCTTGATATCCTAATGTATTAATTTTTAAACCAAGTCTTGCAAAAAACCCCAATTTAATTATGAAACCCTAGAATCTTGATCTTGAATAAACCTTGAAATTAAATGAATTAAACCCTTAAAAACACCTTAAATCACTTTGAAATCAACTATTGTATGCTTGAATGATGAAGGAATGGAAGAGATATGAAGGTGTTGCAAGCCTTATTTGAGCCACGGCTATAGAAAAGGAAGAGAGGAAAAAAAATGTGGTTTGTGTGTTTGTGTGAGTACAGGTCGGCCTATATGGCCTTTTTATTATCATTATTTTTTTTAATTAATTGTGTATATTTAAGTATAAGTAAAGTGAAGATTTAATTAAAAGGTAGGAGGTTTGGGTAAAAGTGTAAGATTTAAGCATAAAGCGCAAGACGAAA
This sequence comes from Tanacetum coccineum, assembly GCA_026074375.1. Lineage (NCBI taxonomy): Eukaryota > Viridiplantae > Streptophyta > Magnoliopsida > Asterales > Asteraceae > Tanacetum > Tanacetum coccineum. Next base: position 22,268 of record BQNB010102339.1, on the reverse strand, counting down.
CAAAAAACGCTTAAAAATAAAAATTATTAATCGACGGGGCAGATAATGAGAATATTGAACTACGTAGGACACGTAGATGGATAGAATCTTAAGGACGGTTCACGCTACATAACCATTTATGACAACGCGCGGTAACACTCCGGTAAAACTGTAAAAGTAAAATTTTACTCAAAATTAAAATAAATAATAAGACATGGATTAAAAATATTGATCCGGAATTTACAAAGTGTTACACCAGGTGAATTCAAGACCTCTCTTGGAATTCCACCGTACTTTCATGATCGGGATGCGGCTTTGCTTTAATCGCTTGACCTCTCGATCCATGATTTCTATACATTCTTCCACGAAATGAAGTTTATCATCAATTTGGATTTCTTCCAAAGGAATAACGAGCGATTCATCGGATAGACACTTTTTCAAAATTGACACGTGAAATGTGCTGTGAACCTTGCTTAATTGTTGAGGAAGTTCGAGTCTGTAAGCAACGAGTCCAACTTTGTCTAAAACCTTGAAAGGTCCAATATATCTCGGGTTCAGCTTTTCCCGGTTTCCAAAACATATCACCCCTTTCTAAGGTGAAACTTTTAGCATAATTTTATCTTCGACCTGAAATTCTAGAGGTTTACGCCTCACATCGGCGTAACTCTTCTAATGATCACGCGCGGCTTTAGTTCTGCTCTTGATCGGGATAATCTCTTCTGGTGTAAGGGTGAGTTTTCATATTGAAAACTAAAGCCTAAGGCTCTAAATTACAGCGTAATCCACCCTTAGCCTTCAAGTATTAAATTTGGGCTCTAAGTGTCATAAAATAGCAGGTAAATGAGTTATTACGGAGACTTGATGGGACTTGGGGCATAATGACACTTTAATTGGTGTATTAATGAAACTTGGAGAAGACATATTCATCTAGCCGGGCTGCTCCTTTTGAGGTCGGGCGGCTCCTAGTGGTATTTACATCTAGCCGGCCGGCTAAATTGAAGGTTGGGCGGCTCGAGTGGTAATTTCATCCAGCCTGGGCGGCTAAATGCCCTAGTTAGGCGGCTCTTTTTTTGTGGAGTTATCAAAACGAAAGTTGTAGATCTTCCTTTTACCTTCGTGTCGGCTAGGGGTGTAATCGAGTCAAGCCGAGCTCGAGCTTGACAAGGCTTGAGCTTGGCTTGAAAATAAAATAGTAGGCTTGAGCTTGGCTTGATAGCTCGTCAAGTTTTAACCATATAGGCTTGAGTAGGATTTGATTAAAGCTTGAGCTTGGCTTGAAAAGCTTGAATGTGTACAAAATTAATGTATTTAATAGCCAAACGCTCAAACTCATCAATAAACATATGCATAAAGTAAAACAAACAAAAATCATAAGTGAAAACCAAGGTAGATCCATTAAACATTAATAAAACTAACAATAACATTCTCGTACTAAAGTCTAACATTAGAATTAAACGTAAGCCAAAGTACTAGTAATTGATGTTCAAACGTACAAAGTATTTCAACAAAAACATACATTAGCCAAAGTACTAATTAGTTTTTGATTAGTTTTGGCTAATGTTCTCAAAAGTCAAAACTATGTATGAAGAATACAAAGCACTATAATATAAATCGTTAGATTAATTAGGGTTAAATGTCATTTTAGAATACATTATTCATTTATTTATGAAATAGGTCCTTATAATTAAGTTAATACTCAAATTACCCCTTAATTACTAATATGATTTAATTATATATTAAAGCTCGAAAAAGCTTGATAAGAGCTCGAGCCGAGCTATCAAAAGCTTGAGCTTGGCTTGTTATAGGTTTCGAGCTAATTTTTGGGATTGAGCTTGGGCTTGAGCTTGATAAAAGCTTGGCTTGATCGAGTTAAGCTCGAGCTCGAGCTCGAGTTGCTTGATTAAAGCTTGACTTGATTACAGCCCTAGTGTGGGCTGTTGAATCAAGTCAAACGGAGTTCGTATGCTCAAGTTATGGCCAAAATGGTGGAAGTGTGTCGGGAACAACGAGGTTTCCAATATTCTTCGATTGAGCTTCTTTTGTTCTTTTGTTTCTCGTTTCCCGTCTTGTGCCTTATGCTTGAATATTTGGACCACTAACTTTATGACATTATCTTCTCGAATATACTCCACAAGACTTGCATTTGTCGAGAATTCTTCGTACATGCACAAATCTTTGTTTATGCGTTGTTTCTTAATCTTTTTCTTCATTTTCTTATACTTGGCTACAATTAGACTTGCAAACACACTTTGGTACAATCAACTAACAAAATTATATAAAAATAGCCAAATAACATATACAAGAGTACGGATAACGCAACTAAAAACATGTACAATTTGAGCGTTATCATGGCGACACTAAAATGGAAAAAAACTAAAAATTCATAAAAATATATGAAAATTGATGTTAAATTAAAGAGCACAAAATTTTAGAAAATATGATGAAATTAAATTATAAAAAAATAAATAGATAAAAAGATATTTTAATTTAAAAATAAAAGCGGTTTTTTAATTAAGAAGTTACACATGTCACCTTAAGATATGATTTTATAAAATGAGATGGATGGTCAAGATTACATATCCTTATATTTTCATAACAAGTAAGTTTATAAATCTGAATTTTTAATACTTTCTAAAATAAAATGTCCTGATGTGAGTTACATAATAGTAAATAACGAGACACGACATTACAAGGTAAATAGCCGTGAGTGACGCACACTTTTTGGATTCCTAAAAAAAAGTATAGAATTAGTATCAGCAATATTCGAATTTTATACTAAGATGCATAAACTTAAATAACAACATTATTATTAAATATATATTAACATATATGAATTAAACGAAGATTTTCACCCTCGTATTGTGACGGATGTTCGTGAAGTTTGACGAATGAGAAAGGACACAAATAAGATAAAGTGTCATCCTCGTTCATTCCATCAGATTCTTCAGTTGCTGATGCTCCCGTAACATTTGTTAATACGTTGGTCGATAAATGGAACAACGTCCACTCGGGTATCCTTTCCCAAAAGAAGTAAGACGAGGCGTTTTTTTTGGAGATGAATCAGCGAAAAATGAAAAATAAAAGATTAAAAGTACGTACGAAGACAAGAAGAAATTGAGCGTCATAGTCCCGATGAGCATTTGACCTAAAAAAAACGAAAAATGGTGACGAAGATGAAACAAGAATTTAAGGCGAAATATATTTTAGACTATTAGTTTAAGTTTTTTATATTCATTGTAATGTTCTTTTTATTTAGATAAATAATTTAATTCTTAATTATTGATGAAATTTTAATTTGACGATGTCTGATGAGGAGACAGAAACTGACGTGACGTGACGTGACGGATGGCGGTAGTGATGTTGGTCACTATTACTACTAGCTAAAATGTTCCTTAGAGTTGATGGGCTTATATAGCGGTGGTAGAAAAGTGGAGGGACCATTAACGAAAATAGAGTCGGTTCCCTTTTCTTTTATATATTATCCCCAAATTGAGATTGTGAACCCTAATTGAAAGAAAGAAAGAAAGAAAAATGGAGAAGCTATCGGAAGAGGTGAAATTGTTCCAGGACATGGTTGAATTCATGGATAGAATATATATAAGCAACGATCAAGTTACTATTGATGATCGCAAGGCTCTTAGCGTGGCTCGAGACAACGTGAACAGCGTTCATCGTGAAATGTCTGCGGTCATCTTATCATCATCGTTAGCGATTGATGTCTCTTTGATTGTCAGAGATTACCGATCAAAAGTTGGGAAGGAGCTTAATGATATCTGCAATAAGGTCTCTAATCTCACAATTAAAGTTAATGTCAAGGATTATGTCGATTCTATTCAGGTTAATTACCCTCCTTCCTTTTTTTTATTTATTAAATTTAAACGTAAGTTTTCGATATCATGGATATTTGTTGTCAGTGCTTAATTCCGATTATATTATAAATATATAATGGTTTAAGATCCGCCCACCTGCCCACAACTATCGCCGTAATTGCTCATTTTGATTTTAAGTCGTCAAAGAGCAGAAAATTAGATTGTAAATCTAATCATGTAAAATTTATTGAGCATTGTTTGACATAACTAATTCATTTATGCGCCTAAAGAAAAGAGATGTTGACATGTTGCAACATCCAAGGTAAATGTAAGAACTTGTGTAATCCACTTTTCAAACCATATAAATATACTACTAGTAGCAGCGTCGATAAATATAGTTATATTATAAATTTACTGAATGAAGTCTTCTTTTGGTGAGGGTGCAAGAAGTTGACCTGGTTCACTACCCGTACGAGAAAACCATTGTCAACCCAACTCTCCCCACAATTTCTTACCCGCTTAATGAAGTCTTTTCGCACCACTCCGAATGTATATGTGTTCGTTTTGGGTACCCCGTAGCTTTCTTGCAACGCCATATGAACATATCATTCCCTCTTGTACAAAGACCCTCACATTATCTTACCCGTCAAACACTTTAAAAAATTAGTTGTATATAATTTTGACAAATCAAGTTCGTATTGGTTCAAATTAAAGCCAAAGTTGTAAAAATTGAATTAAAATAAAATAAACCCACTAAAAATGTAAAAAACTAAAAGTTCAAAAAAGTATATCAAAATGAACATTTTAGAAAATATGGTGAAATTGGATTATAAAGAAAATTCATAGTTAAAAAGATACTTCAATTTAAAAATAAAGGTGACTTTGTAATTAAGATATGACACATGTTACATTTAGATGTGTTTCACTAAAATGAGATGAATGGTCAAGATCACCCTCCTTATCTTAATTTCCTTATCTTTATTTTTAATCGGTTCCACATTATATGATACTGTAGTATAGAAGCATAGATATATATTTTTTATCCAAAGAATAGTATCAAAATACATTTATTTAGTAAAAAGAAGGGTGACACATGCTGATAGATGGCTTTTTTTATTATCTGTTTAAAATCAAGATGTTAGGTTAAGTTGTCACTCAAAAATCAAAATGCTTTACATAATAGTTATACACGGCAAAAAGACAAAATCCAAAGTTAAATTTTCTATGGTAGTTAAGGTTAGCTGTTTGTGCTTTAACCAACTCTGTGTGTTCACACTTTTTTTTATGCTTTTAAGATCACTTTAAAAATATGATAACAGTTATAAATTATTGCAGCATGACTATGACTTCTGCATTGATGATGATGATGATGTTGGGGAAATTAATCCCTACTTAGAGAAAAAGAAGAAACTTATGTTAGAGTCCAAAGACTACAGACAAACACTTCTGTTCTTGGATAAACTTAAGGTAATTGCTGGACAGGAACAAGTCTCCAGTAAGGATCTCGGCATTCTCTTCCACGCGTACAACATGATCATGGGGGTGCACCGTGGTTTGTATAAAATCATCGATTCTGTCGAGTCTTCATCTGTTTGGGACATCGACGTGTCGTTGACCATCAATGAATCCAGAACGAAGGTTCAAAATGAGCTTAACTACATTTGCAATAACATGACTAATCACACTATTAAGGAAGCTATTTCTCACCATCTGGTTGGTTACAAAGCAGGCCATCGACCCACAAAGCTTCTCCCTCGGGTTAATTTTCTTACTTCTAATTCTATTTCTGTATTATTATTGTTATGTGTTTTGATTGATATAGCTAGGTGAAATTTGCTGATTTAACTCTATTTACTCTGCCAAAGAGGGTGTACCAATTGTTTATTTATATTTCTCACAAGATCTTGTGCTGCAGAATCTTGCAGAGAGGAAAAGAGTGTCAAGCCAATCAGGTAGTTTTTAATACAGAATCCATCTCGTCTAAACTGTATGATTTCATGTTTTTCGCGTATTGTGCCAATTAAGTGTAAACATATTTTTTTTTCTAGAGATGGAAACAATAAACAAGAAGTCTAAGCTGGGATCAGGGGACGGTGAGTTCTGGAGTGATGCTGATCCTGGTTTTGACTATCATGACCACAGCAAGCGCATCAAGAAACGAGAGGATGTCTATTCACAAATTAATGCCATTTTTAGAGACTGCGACCTTATACACGGAGGAAACGGAATTGGTAATATTCAAGCGGATGATATATTAGAGGTACTTGTGAATTGTTACTGTATTTGTTTGGCACTTGGCTTAAGACCTGGACTTGTTTTTTTGTAAGCTTAGATACCCTATAATATCTCCTTTTACTCTTTTTTCAGGATGACTTTCTTTTATACTGGGACCCTGAATGCCTGGAAAAAGGAGTTGGTAATATTCATGTATTCCTTACCTTCAATTCAATATCCTTGCAACATTATTGAAATGTATGCATATCGATTTTGACTGCTAATTTGAATATACTCTTAATGCTATTGCTCGCATGCTGATTCTTAGTGTCATGAAAACTGCATTGTACTAGTAATTGTTTTTCTGCGGTACTCTTAAAACTTAAATAGCCTACACATCCTTTTCCGTCATTACATAGATTTTTAAAAGATCTATGTGTTTGTTAATGTCTAGGTCAGTGAAATCTTTGATTATTAGTCAAAATGCTTGAACAAATTAAACATAAAATAATTTAATTCTCTTTTGCTTGCAGACGTTCAGCATGATTTTACTGTAGATGATTCATCAGAGGTACTCATAAATTATTACTGTATTTGTTTGGCTTAAGACTTGGGGACTAGTTTTGTGTAAGCTTAAATACCCTCCATACACGTTTTTCAGGGTGAAGAGATGAGTGAGGGAATCTATTCATTCTAATTATCCTTTGGAGCCTCCTGTGGTGTATCGTGGCTTATATCTCGAGGAATGGAGCCCGTTTAAATATTAACGTTGAAAATATTAAGCCACAACATGTAGTAGGTGAACAATGACGGAGCTACATTGGACACATGGTGGGCCATGGTCAACCCAAATAAATTTCTTAACATGACATGTATATGTATAATTTAGTCCAAAAATTCACATAAGTATATTTTGGCCCATTCAATTTTTGATCAATTATTAAACGTGAATGCAAAAAATGAAGTATTTTGTTATTTACCCAGCATATATATGTTTTTTGTTTGTTAAAGCCCTTATGAATGCTTTTAGAAACCTTTTTAAGCTATAATCTTTCATAACCTTAAAGTTAAAGCTAAATGAAGTGAGGTGGGGGGGGGGGGGGGGGGATTTTGAAAAAAAAAAAATGTTAACTTAATAATTAGTCAAATTAGTTTAAAATTTTCTTAAATATATAAATGTTTGAATTAAAGAGTTTGATTACATAAAATATATAAACTTTATAATTTTATGATGGTGGTGATGTTAGGGTTCCAAGTATGATGATGGTGGTGATGGTGGCGCTGTGTTCCGATGATGATGGTGATGTGTTTCGATGATGTTGGCGATGTCTGCGGTGTAGTAAGGACGGAGACGTTTTTTTGGCGGTAGTTTTAGGGTTTCTCCAGTAGAGATGTGTTTTTTAGGAGAGAGAAAAAAATAAATAAATGAGATAGAGGTGTGTTTTTTTGGCATTATATATGTGTGAAGGATTGAATCATGGCAATTGGATGTGAATGAAATGGATGACCAAGATCAAGTAATTTGATCTTTTTTTTGCCCTTGGTTTTTAAGGATCTCATCTCCAATTACTATGTCTGTAATTGGTAGGACCATAGATATTTGGTTTAATTGGGTAATCCGTGTAGCCAAATAGAGATATGCGGGATTTTGAGTTTTATTATACAAATAAAGACAGGGATATAAGTTAACCTTTAAAGAAAATATAGTTTCACATATTAAAATTTTCAGAAGAGAGACCTGGGTTAATGTGTCAACATCTTAGAGGGTGTTTGTTTCGGCTTAAATGGCGGGCTTATAGCTTATTTGGTTTTCGGCTTATGTTTCAAAATAAGCCACAAATAGTGAGCTTATGAAACATAAGCGTGCCGAAAATCAAATAAGCTATAAGCTGGAAAAAAGTCTAAAAACGCCCATGGAAACATTGAACATGGATTTCTTTGTATAGTTTAAAGACTATGCTATTAAGATCACTTTTAAAATACGATAAACTACGTCGTCAACTAAAGACATAATTCGTTGAAGATACATTAATACAGCAACAGTCACGTCGATTACTATTTAGACAGAACTAACATATTATAAATTGTCACAGCTTGACTGCAACTTCAGAAATGACGTTGACAATTTTGGGGAGAATAATGTCTACTTAGAGGAAAACAAGAAACTTAATCTATAGGCTGAAGACTACAAAGAAACAATTATGTTCATGGATAAACTTTATGGTAATCGCCAAAAAGGAACAAGTCTGCAAAGAAGAACTCAATATCCTCTCTCACACATACATAAAGATATTTAATGTTTATGTTGATTTGTGTTTAATCATTGATTCCAATTCATCGTGGGAAAACAAAGACGCAACTTTTAGGATCAAAGAATCCAGATCAATAGTTGAAAACGAGCTTAGCTACATTTGCAATAACATGTCTAATCTCACTATTAAGGAAGTTTATTCTCAGCACCTGGTTGGTTTCAAAGCAGGCCATCGACCCAAAAGGCTTCCTTAACAGGTTAACTTTCTTACTTCTAATTGTACTATAATTATTATAATGTTACTGCATTTGTTTACAGACTTCTAATTGTATAAATTGTATATATGTCTCACAAGACCTTTGTGCTGCAGACTCTGCAGATTGAAAAAGAGTGTCAAGCCAGTCAGGTGGTTTCTAATCCAGAGTCTATCCCGTCTAAACTCTATGCTTTTCATGTATTTCGCATATTGAGCCAATTTTTTTCCAGAGATTAGAAAAACAGCAACGAAGAAGTCTAAGGTGTGTTCAGGGGAACAAAATGTTCTGTGAGGTTTTGACCCTTTTGCAGTTTGGGACCTTAAATGCACAGGAAAAGGAAAAGGTAGTAATATTCATGTACCAATTCATCATTCTTGCATTTCATTATTGTAATTTACCTATCTAACTTGGCAGCTAATTTGAATATACATGCAACCCTATTGTGTCTCACATGTTGATTATTAGGATTTTGGTATTTGCTATTTTATACATACTTTTTACTATGAAAAACGACCCTAAAAGACCAAAAACATATTAAAACTTGCAAATATATGCTTGTTTTTATGTTTGTGTATGTGTAGGTACCGGATATCAAGAAAAGGACAAAAATAAAGACAAAGCTGAACAAATCCGAGCACGGGATCAAAAAGAGCACGGGAAGACAAGTTCAATGGTGCCCTCAGATTTTATTAGGCTAGCCCGTAACCCATTTTATGGGCCGGGCCAGCCCAATTCAATTTAAGCCCAACAATTAAAGCCCTATACAAAAAATAAAAATAAAATTTGTATTGAAGCATGCACATGACGTCATCATCACGTGATGAGATATTAATTCATTTTCATTCACATGATGGCACACTCAAAATGAATAGGCGAGTAGGAGATTGCCACGTGGTCAAGCAAAAATATACAACTTTCAAATTCATTTTGCAAAGTGATCGAACGAACTGAATTGCTGCGTACAAAGAAAGCCATTAAAAAGGCCACGTGTCATGCTGTTGGTTCCTCTCACAATCCGTGTGCTTATGATTGGGAGCCAATCATTGGTTCATCAATTTCTTAATGATGGGTCAAAATTTACAAATCCACCCCTCTCTTCCCCTATATAACAAGTCGCCTCCCCTCATTTTTAGCTAGTTTTTCTTTTATTTTTCTTAGTTTAGTTTAGGTATTTTTAGCTTATTTCTTTTTTGTAATAGCTTATTTTAATTTTTCTGCTTATTGTACTCAGCTCTTGTCTCAAGATTTATAAAATGATGTAATGAATATTGTTTGAAGTTGATTAAAGATCTTGATTTGTTTCTTTTGTTTGTTTAATCTCTCGTTTTCATTTCCTTTTCGTGAAGCTTATCTAATAAGCTGTTCCTTCGTGCTTATTAATGCAGCCTATTGTTATCAAAAGTTCTTAATTGCTTAAATAATGACTCCTATAAGCTCTTAAAGCTAATTCGATTCGTTATCAAAAGTCTTTAAACACTTTTTGAAATAATAAGCTCAAATAAGTTCGATCTAGCTTATTAACGTGCTTAATTCATTTTTGAGTTTTTTTTAGGAGCTCATGTTTTTTGATAAAATAAATTTCTAATTAGCTTATTTGGTTTTACATGAGCTTATATTTCTAAATTGAACTTTTATTAGCTTAAATGCTTATTCGATTTAGCATTCGTCATGATTTATGTGTTGATTGCTTATTCACCATTTTTTTTGTATGTGGCTTATTGATTAGTTTGAGCTTATCGAACATAAGCTGTTAAGATTTGCTTATTTTCGTATAAGCTGTTTAGGGGATAGCTTTTCTTAGCTTAATTCAAATTCTCATTTGGGCCTATATGGGTTGGTTTTTATTTTCGATTCGAAAAGTTTTTTTAACAAACAAATTTAGAACTTACTTCATTAAACAAGTTTCATATCTTACTATTTGTTTTAAAAGTCTTTTTTAAAATAGTTTAGTTTTCAAAAAAATAAAGAAATAAAAATAATTACAAAAATATTAGTTTAGCTTAATTGAATTTATAAAACTTGGTCAAATATATTTTATTGCTTAATCCTTTCTTGTTTTATGATGGATCGGTCTACTCATGAGGCATGGATTTTAAGGGTCTAGTAGTCTAGCTTTTTATCTTAAGTTTAAAGCTATAACCTTCTAAACTTAATTATTGAGTTAGATTATTAGATCGAGCGATTTTTCGTTTAATTGCGGGTCTCTAATTCGGTTCCATTTTCTAATCCTCTTTCAATTCTTAGAGTAGATTTATTTTATCGTTTTATAATATGTTTTTCTATTTGATTTTTGCCATGCTTAGTGTAGACTTATTTTTATCGTTTGATGTTATAACGTTTGCCATATTTAGTTAGTTGATTTATTTGCTCATTTAATGTTTAGAAATTAGTTCGGATTTAAAATATGATTAGAGATTATTAATTTGCGACATTTATTTAGATTAAAGTTTTTTTTTTAAAAATAAAAAAATAATAAAAAATAAAAATAAAAATAAAAAATATATAATTTCTTTTAATATAGGATTCATTTTTAGATGTTTGCATGTTTAAAATTGAATTTATAATGCTTGCTTATTTGTCTCGTTTTAAATACTCGTTTTTGTTTATTGCTTTACATGTTTAATTGTTTTTATTGCTTTGCTTGTTTGTATGCTTTATCAATATGCCAAGTAGGATTTAGGAACCCAAATAAAAATCATTTTAAACCATTCAAAACGCGCGATCACGGACTTAACCGATTTTCAATTCACACTTCGTCGAGGGAAAACGACCCGGGAGGTTTTTGAGACAACTTTGGTTAAAAGTTTGTTTCTAGAACCCGACGGAAAATACTTACTATACTATAATTGTTGCCATCCTTATATACTTATATATTATATATTATATATTATATATAGAGTGTGTTTGGACGCGTATCAATTTTTGGCGCCGCTATCTAATATATAATATATATATATATATATATATATATATATATATATGTATTAAAAAGGCGATCAATTTTGGCGCCTCTGCCGGGGAGGTATGAGTAACTGATTTTCCGTGTTTCGTTCAAAAGATTAGAGTTTTGAGGAAACCTACTTCGTGAGGTATCCGCCTTCTCCTTTGTCAATATTTTACTATTTTAAAATAAAAAAAAAACGAAAAATATTTTATTTTTCTCAATTTTTCTGTGTATATAAAATAAATAATCAAAAAACTAAAAAAAATCGAAAAAAACAAAAGTAAATCCGTCTTGGTGTCACATACGAAAAGGTCTGCAACTCTTTTGTGAATTTCACTTAAGGGGGTTACCTTAAGTTTGTTGATTATTCGGTGAAACAAAAATATTTTCTTATTTTTATTTCCTTATGTATTATTTGAAAAACCAAAAATAATCTTCTTTTTCTTCTTATCCATTTAATTCTTTTCTTAACCCTCTATATTATTTAATTCTTATGGCGTCATTCGACTATCGTTTAAATTCCCTTTACGCGATTAAAGAATGCTCGTCTTTTGGAGCTTTGTACACTGCAGACTTTTGTTGTTCAAAAGGGGGGTTTGAAGACAAGATTCTTGTTCCTAAACCCCCTCAGAATTGTGCAACTTGTGAAGATCCCGGATGAATATACGCGTACGCGCGATCTCATATAATAGTCCGACCCATGAGCTTTTTGCGTAAGTGTTTAGAATGAAGGTTGGGTATACAATTTCATGAAAAAATAAACGAAATTCAAACACTTCGAATTCATCCAAATCACAAACATACGTTGTTAGTGCACCTCGAGAGCCATTCGTATTCAATCAAGACCCCAGTAAAAATTCCTCGCAAAGTCCTCCCCAAATTAACCACAATTGTTGTTACGAGTGTGGTAATTCGTCAGATGATGTCTTTTGTCAACGATGTACTTGCAAGTCTTGTGGGAACGGGGCTCATATTGGTTATAATTGTCCACCAAAAGCTCTGATTATCTCTAATCCGGAACCATGCAATCAAACCATTGATGAGCTCCCACAAACTTTGCCAAGTGTTCACCCGACATCCTGTTCTAGAGATGAGAATTCATTCACTTATGATTCCAAACCTAATTCTGTTGATAATTCTCTTAACGTTTTTGACCCACCTCCACAACCTCCGATGAATTCTAGTGAATTTTGCGGGAACGATGCTCGTTATGGTCACTATTGTACACCTCAAGTTCTGTTTATCTATCCAGAACCGTGTTACAATCAAGACTTTAATTTCCTGCAAGATTTTCATGAATTTCAACAATAATATATTTGTTGTGAAAATTACGAGGGTCCTTATGAGACTTTTCAATGTCAACCGATGAATGAAGACTATTATCATGAGCAAAATTCTTGCTATGATTCTAATTCTTTTGGCTTTGACCAATTTTAACTCCCGCAATATACCGCCAATCATCTAATCTTCAATGCTCAAAATGAGTTTCTCAATTCTCAAAATAAGCTTATGGAGCAAATAACATCCATATGTGATATGGTTGGTCAAACTATGCGAAAGAAGGAAGAAGAAAGGCCAATTGTGGAAGAGCAAGCGGCTAAAGATTGATATTGGAAGATTCCTATTTGCTACAATGATGATGACGACGTATTCTTTTGCTACACAAGAATATCTTAAGAAATTCTCCTCTGCAATCACTCTCGATTTACCAAAATCGGACTCTCTCATAATGGAGGATAAGCATCTTGACACTATTCCAGCAACGAAATCAGACGAAGTAATAAAGTTTAGTGTTGAGAAGCTTGTCCAAATCCCAAGTGAGTCCAAGGGTATTTCTGAGGATACGTGTGATGTGCCTGTTTGTGATGATTCTTCTACTTTTGATGCTTAAAAAGATCATTATGAGATTTTATCCGATTCTAACGATGATGGTACTTCAAGTGATGATGATGATTTTAAGGACATCGAGTACGTTAGCTTAGTGGAGGTAGATGATGTTGACCAAGATAAAGAAGAGTTTGACTTAGAAGATATTCTTCAAATCCAAGACGTTATTCTTCGTGAGAAATTGTTGAACATTAGTCATCTTATTACTAATATCGAATCTTTGAATGACAACCCTACTCCTGATCGTATGCTCAAGTCTCCTGCCTTAGTCCCGATCTCTGTCACGGATAGTAATTCGTTCTTTGAGAAGTCCGATACTTCTCTTTCTCATTTGGATAAATCTTTACCCGAATTCGAGTCTTTTAACGATGATACGGAAGAGACAAGAAGTGGCAGTACCACTACTCATGCTAATAACTCTCTTCCCGAGTATGATTCGATTAAGCCCGATCAGGGTGAGTTAACCAACGTTGTTATAGAAGAGGTTGATACATTTCTTGTTCCGGAAGACTCGATACCACCGGGTATTAAGAGTAATTTTAACCCAGGGGGAGGTGAGATTGATTTTTCTCAAAATGTTAAAGATGACGATACCTTCACATTTGTAATTCGGACTTTTCTCTCGTTTCTCACCTACCCTGCGGATTCTCCTTTACTTCTCTCCACCGGGAGTGAAGATACCATTTTTGACCCCGGCATCTCCACTTAGAGCCGGTGGCATCTTATCAGGATGGAACTTTCATGTGCTTTAATGTTTATCCAAACATTAATGAAAGCCTGATTGAGATTTTCTTTTCCATTTGCTTCCCCATGGATAACCTAATTTCGGGTCGAGTCAAGCTCGTGACTCAGTTAACAAAAACAAGCGTTTTATCTTCTTTTCTATTTTCTAACAATTAATGTAAAAGGGCCCGCCTCTATCCTTTTTTGTGTTTTGTGGTTTTATGTCCAGGATACCCGGATTTTGAAGACTCTCGTGCTCATGGTTTTGTTCCATTCATACATTCGAGCTTCATATCCTTAGCTTCATTTAGGGAATCCAATATCCTAATCTTATCGATTATCGTTTATCTTTAGGATACTTAATAAATGGCTTTAGATTTGCGTAAAGAACCCTTAATACTTGAATTATGCCTTGAAATTAGTATGGGGGTGACAGTATGATATTGAGGACAATGTGTAGTTTTAGTATGGGGGGAATCTAGCGATTTGATTATACCTGCAGCCATTGTTTTCACGTAAACCGTTTTTCTGGCAAAAATATGTGATTTGTGAAAAATAGAAAAATTTAAAATTTTTTGTGCATAAAAAAGTGAAAAATGATGGAATAAAGTGATGAAATAAGTGTTGTTACATAAATAAAGGTGAGAACGAGAAATAAATTTTGACCTGACCGGTTTATTACCTTAGCTTTTTCCTTAACATATTTTAATCGAGTTTGTTACTAGTCTTATGTAGGCTTATCCATTATGCTGAACTTGATTTATTAGAGTTGAGATTGTTGCCAGTCTATGTAACTTGTTAAAGTGCCGATCTTAATTTGCTAGGCTAAGCATTCGCAAGTTTCTTTCTTAGAGATTTTAAATTGCGAAGAACGAGAAATGATAGTGTTAATTATAAGTCATGATGCTAAATGTAGAATAGTTGGGTTTCTTTCAAGCTCATAAGTATTAATTGTGGCTTTTACTCCCATTAGCTTGTCTCACTTATATGCATAAATGTTTAATAAATAAGGTTGTTCGGTTTAATTTAATTTTTGGTAACTCCCCTTTGATTTGGAAGTCGATGATTTGAATTTTGGCTTATTATATGCACTTCATGTTTATTGCTTTATTTATACCTTAAAGAACCTTAGGGTATATGGTATGAGTAGAGTTAATCATTTTATTACTTTTTGCCTTAAAGAGCCTAAGGGTATACGGCAAAAGTAATACTAATCATGAAATTATTTGTACCTTAAAGAGCCTTAGGGTTTATGGTACTTATAAAATTAGTGATTAATGTTGCTTAATTATTTGCACCTTAAAGAGCCTAAGGGTATACGGTGTTAATAATATTACTTGATTTATGTCTTAAAGAGCCTTAGGGTATATGACATGAATTAAGGCAAAAGCAACAAAAGCCAAAATTTCGTTCACTTCATCGGGTTTTCAAGGATAAGGGTGGAAGCTAAACTTAATTTTCAACCGTCCCGCTTTATTTTTGGATTAATAAATATCAAAACAAGTCTTAAAGAGCCTTCGGGTATATGACTTAAGTAAAATCTTGAGATACAAAATTAGGATTTGCGGGAGGAAAAGTAAGTACACAATTAGTATTTATAAGTAGTGTTAGTATCATGACTTGTATTTGACAATGATCCTGTTTTTAAGCTTAGTATGGAAAAGTGAAAGTTGGGGACGATGAATTTATTTTGATTATTCTATGATCCTAAGTATTATCAAGAATTATCAAAAGCATAATGTTATTAAGTGTTGAAATATGTAAAGCTTAAAAAAAATTAATTAAAAATGTTGAAAATGGAAAAACGAGGCATTTTTAACTATTGATTCCTTAAATCCTTTAGATGAGCATTTTGCTACCTTTCAAGGTGATTAGTTTGGGGGATTGGAATTTTTAGTTTTAAGCGTGTATTTATTACATTGCGTGAGGACACGGCAATACTTTAGTATGGGGGAATTTGGTATTTGCTATTTTATACATACTTTTTATCATGAAAAATGACCCCAAAAGACCAAAAACATATTAAAAATTGCAAATATATGCTTGTTTTTGTGTTTGTGTAGGTGCAGGTACCGGATATCAAGAAAAGGACAAAAATAAAGACAAAGCCGAACAAATTCGAGCACAGGATCAAAAAGAGAGCGGGAAGACGAGTTCAACGGTGCCCTCGGATTTTATTGGGCCAACCCGTAACCCATTTTATGGGCCGGGCCAACCCAATTCAATTTAAGCCCAACAATTAAAGCCCTATACAAAAAATAAAAATAAAATTTGAATTGAAGCATGCACATGACGTCATCATCACGTGATGAGATATTAATTCATTTTCATTCACATGATGGCACACTCAAAATGAACAGGCGAGTAAGTGATTGCCACGTGGTCAAGCAAAGATATACAACTTTCAAATTCATTTGGCAAAGTGATCGGACGAACTGAATTGCTGCGTACAAAGAAAGCCATTAAAAAGGCCACGTGTCATGTTTTCACCAGTTGGTTCCTCACAATCCGTGTGCTCATGATTGAGAGCCAATCATTAGTTCATCAATTTCTTAATGATGGGTCCAAATTTACAAATCCACCCCTCTTCCCCTATATAACAACTCGCCTCCCCTCATTTTTAGCTAGTTTTTCTTTTATTTTTCTTAGTTTAGTTTAGGTATTTTTAGCTTATTTCTTTTTTGTAATAGCTTATTTTAATTTTTCTGCTTATTGTACTAAGCTCTTGTCTCAAGCTTTATAAAATGATGTAATGAATATTGTTTAAAGTTGATTAAAGATCTCGATTTGTTTCTTTTGTTTGTTTAATCTCTCGTTTTCATTTCCTTTTTGTGAAGCTTATCTAATAAGTTGTTCCTTCATGCTTATTAATGCAACCTATTGTTATCAAAAGTTCTTAATTGATTAAATAATGACTCCTATAAGCTCTTAAAGCTAATTCGATTCGTTATCAAAAGTCTTTAAACACTTTTTGAAATAATAAGCTCAAATAAGTTCGATCTAGCTTATTAACATGCTTAATTCGTTTTTGAGTTTTTTTAGGAGCTCATGTTTCCTGATAAAATAAATTTCTAATTAGCTTATTTGGTTTTACATGAGCTTATATTTCTAAATCGAACTTTTGTTAGCTTAAATGCTTATTCGATTTGGCATTCGTGATGATTTATGTGTTGATTGCTTATTCACCGTCCTTGTTTTTTTTTGTATGTGGCTTATTGATTAGTTTGAGCTTATCGAACATAAGCTGTTAAGATTTGCTTATTTTTGTATAAGCTGTTTAGGGGATAGTTTTTCTTAGCTTAATTCAAATTCTCATTTGGGCCTATATGGGCTGGTTTTTATTTTCGATTCGAAAAGTTTTTTTAACAAACAGATTTACAACTTACTTCATTAAACAAGTTTCATATCTTACTGTTTGTTTTAAAAGTTTTTTTTAAAATAGTTTAGTTTTCAAAAAAATAAAAAAATAAAAATAAATACAAAAATATTAGTTTAGCTTAATCGAATTTATAAAACTTGGTCAAATATATTTTATTGCTTTATCCTTTCTTGTTTTATGATGGATCGGTCTACTCATGAGGCGTGGATCTTAAGGGTCTAGTAGTCTAGCTTTTTATCTTAAGTTTAATGCTATAAGCTTCTAAACTTAATTATATAGTTAGATTATTAGATCGAGTGATTTTTCGTTTAATTGCGGGTCTCCAATTCGGTTCCATTTTCTAATCCTCTTTCAATTCTTAGAGTAGATTTATTTTATCGTTTTATAATATGTTTTTCTATTTGATTTTTGTCATGCTTAGTGTAGACTTATTTTTATCTTTTGATGTTATAATGTTTTCCATATTTAGTTAGTTGATTTATTTGCTCATTTAGTGTTTTGAAATTAGTTCGGATTTAAAATATGATTAGAGATTATTAATTTGCGACATTTATTTAGATTAAAGTTTCTTTAAAAAAATAATAATAAAAAATAAAAATAAAAATAAAAAATATATAATTTCTTTTAATATATGATTCATTTTTATAAGTTTGCATTTTTAAAATTGAATTTATTATTCTTGCTTATTTGTCTCGTTTTAAATATTCGTTTTTGTTTATTGCTGTACATGTTTAATTGTTTTTATTGCTTTGCTCATTTGTATGCTTTATCAATATGCCAAGTAGGATTTAGGAACCCAAATAAAAATCATTTTAAACCCTTCAAAACGCGCGATCACGGACTTAACCAATTTTCAATTCACACTTCGTCGAAGGAAAATGACCCGGGAGGTTTTTGAGACAACTTTGGTTAAAAGTTTGTTTCTAGAACCCGACGGAAAATACTTACTATACTATAATTGTTATCTTCCTTATTATTACGTATTTATATATTATATATATATGTATTAAAAAGGGCGGATCAGATGTCATGAAAATTGCATGGTTTTGTTTTTTCTGTAATAATCTAAAAGCGTAAATAGCCTACATGCACGTTCTTTTCCATCATTAGTTCATTACATATTGTTTTGTTGTCAATATCGTCATATTTAGGTCACTAATCTTTTGATAGTAATCAAAATGCGTGAACAAAATAAACCTCAAATAATTTTGACATCTTTTACTTGCAGAAATTCAGCATGCTTCTACTACACATGATTCATCAGAGGTACTTAGATATAAATATTGTATTTGTTTGGCTTAAGACTTGGACTGGTTATGTGAAAGCTTAAATACCCTCAATAATATCTCCTGTTACTCTTTTTTCAGGATGACTCTTTTGCACATTGGGACCCTAAACGCGTGCTAATTAGTAATATTCATTTACCCTTTACCTTTGTCGTCTTTTGTGACCAACAACCTGATTACTAGAGCGGATAACAACGATCTTGAAGAACACACACACCACAACAGTTTATAATCGACAGAAAAGTAAAGCACAAGGTATTTCCCTAACCAAACATTGATTAGTATTTGAAAGAACGAAGTACATTGTTCCTCCCCCCTCATCCCCTTTTATAGAGATGAGGGGGAGGTAGTAGAATCAAACTAGGACTCTATGACGGCTAAGAATACAAAGTAAAATTGGACACTATGTTGGCTAAGAATACAAAGAGAAATTGGACACTCTGTCGGCTAAGAAACCAAGTTCTCTTTGACTTAGGACTTCTAATCTAATTTGGCTTTTACTTTAACCCCCAGACAATAAGCTAATGATAAAGACAAAATATAACAATTTCCACCTTAGGCTTTATATTAGCCTATACCAGTACTCAGCAACTTCAAGCAGTGTTGTAACTTGTGTCTAGGTTCCACCTTCGTCAAGGCATCCGCAGCATTGTGTTCAGTACCCACCTTCAGAACTTCAACCGTCTTTGCTTCCAAGACCTCTCTGATAAAGTGATAGCGCACATTGATGTGCTTAGTCCTCTCATG
The DNA here is from genome assembly GCA_026074375.1 of Tanacetum coccineum. Classification (NCBI taxonomy): domain Eukaryota; kingdom Viridiplantae; phylum Streptophyta; class Magnoliopsida; order Asterales; family Asteraceae; genus Tanacetum; species Tanacetum coccineum. Next base: position 2,792 of record BQNB010102339.1, on the reverse strand, counting down.
AAAAACATGATTCCGCGATAAGTAAATCGCTCCCTAATTATCATAATTAACTGCCATTTTGTTAAGGTTTACGCCCAACTCTTCTAAGAGTCCCCTTAGCCAAATAGATTCCTTCACAGCTTCTGTAAGGGCCATATACTCCGCCTCTGTAGTTGAAAACACATCCTTGTACTAAAAATGCGTAACCAGTAATTGACCTACCTTTATATGGATCCTTAGCGTAGTTTGAATCAACAAAACCTGTTACGTCCACATGTTTACCACGATTTGTCCCATACACCAATCCCACGTTTGTAGTACCCCGCAAATATTTCAAATCCACTTCACTTCACTGCTTCCTAATGATTTTTACCCGGATTCGCCTGCTAACTATACTTACCGCATACGCTATGTCTGGCCTCGTGCACACCATTAAGTATATTAAGCTCCCAACCGCATTTGCATACGGCACCTTACTCATTCTTTCAACATCACAATCCCTAACTGGGCAATCCTTCAATGACAGCTTGAAGTGCCTACCCAATGGCATCTGAACCGATTTCCCATTGTCTATTCTAAAATTATTCAGAATCTTAGAAACATACCCGGATTGTGACACCCTCAGAATCTTGCAACTCTGATCCCTGATGATCTCCATACCAAGAATTTTATTTGCTTCCCCAAGCTCCTTCATGTCGAACTCCCTTTTAAGCAAAGTCTTGGTAGACCCAATCTTAGCCTTGCTCTTACAAGCAATCAACATATCGTCTATATATAACAATAGATAGATATACTCACCTGGTGAGTAACTCCTGTAATATACGCAGCTGTCGTAACTGCTACGCTTGAACCCGTTGCTTAGCATATACTCATCAAACCTCTTATACCATTGCCTAGGTGACTGCTTCAAACCATAAAGGGATTTCTTTAACAAACATACCTTGTTACCTTGTTCAAATCCCGGTGGCTGTCTCATGTAGATCACTTCTTCAAGATTTCCATATAAAAATGCCGTCTTTACATCAAGCTATTCCAGCTCATAATCTTTACACGCAGTCAATGCAACTATAACCCGAATAGATGTGTGTTGAAATACCGGTGAAAATACTTCATTGTAATCAATACCTGCCCTTTGTGTGAATCCACAAGCCACCAACCTTGCCTTGTACCTAGGCCTTTGAACACCTTTAATCTATTCTTTTATCTTGAACAGCCATTTGCAGCTCACCAGCTTTTGCCTAGCTGGATAATCTACTAACTCCCAGATCTTATTCTTCCTCAGAGAATCTATCTCTTCTTCCATAGCAGCTTTCCACTTAGAATTGTCTTCACAAGCAACTGCCTCTTGGCATGTCAATGGTTCATGAGTATCTTCTTTCTTTACTGCAGCAAAAGCGTAAGCATCCATATTACTCTCATCTCAAAACCTTAAAGGTTTCATTCTTGTCCTTGGTTCTATATCCCGAACCAACTGATAATCTGTGAGATCAGGTGTCTGATCAGTATATTGATCTCCTGCATTTTCATCATTGCCATCTTCTTTGTTAGGATTTATGTTTTCCTAACTTAGTACCGACAGTACAAATAGTTAGTACTGATAGTTATAGTTAGTACCGACAGTACAAAATGTTAAGTACTGATCAGTTAGTTAGTACCGATAGTAGAAAATAGTTAGTACCGTTTAAGAGATATGTATGAGATATTTTAGGAAAAGATATGTACGCGTTTTGTAAGCCTGTTAGGGTTTATCCTTGTTCTATAAAAGGATTCCTATTGGCATAGTTAGATACACGACCTCAAGATATCTCATAGCAAAATCATATCTCAATAGTTAGTAATCTGTAATCATTCAAAGCAGATTAATAGAAGTTATTATTTAGTTCTTCATTGTTTTTCTTAGTACTTGTGTTAAGATTCCGCATTAACACATAGTATTCATAATCAGTGTTTCTACATAGTCAACTGTATTTATACATCTTGGCTATCATCCTTAATAGGCTGCAGAGATCTATTCAACAAGGGACTCACAAGTGGTATCAGAGCCTGTGAGAAACTCTGAATAAGAAGAACAATCTAATCCAGTTATAAACCTTCATCCTTCAAAACTAAACATGTCTGCATCACAAGATGAAATTCCACCACCACCACCACCTCCACCATCATCATCACAAACACCAACCCAACAAACTCCTCATACAGTATCAACCATCAAGCTGCCTATTCTCAAAAAGGGAGAATATGATATATGGGCTATGAAAATGGAGCACTATTTGGCCCATACAGACTATCCAATCTGGGAGGTTATACAAAATGGGAATGGTCCTGTATCAATCACTACAGATACATCAGGACAAATTAAGGTTTTGCCTCCTAGAACTGCAGAAGAGATTGTAGCCAGAGAAAGAGAGAGAAAAGCAAGGACCACCTTGCTTATGGCCCTACCAGAAGATCATCTTGCTAAGTTCCATAAGATGACTGATGCAAAAGAGATGTGGGATGCCATTAAATCTAGATTTAGTGGAAATGACGAATCCAAGAAAATGCAGAAGTATATCTTGAAGCAACAGTTTGAAGGATTCTATGTATCCAACACAGAAGGGCTTCACAAAGGCTATGATAGGTTCCAAAGTCTCTTGAGTCAGTTAGAGATCCATGGAGTAGGTGTATCTACTGAGGATGCAAATCAAAAATTTCTAAGATCTCTACCTTCTGCCTGGTCATAAGTTTCCTTTGAAGAATTCTAGTAATCTAATGAAACAATCAAGAACAATAAGTGAGATGTGGGTTGGATTGTTAGAGAGAAAGATGATGGA
>BQNB010102338.1:0-24270 GCA_026074375.1 Tanacetum coccineum | reverse complement strand
TTTCTTCAATCATTTGAGAAGCAATTGTGGCCGTTTGATCATTGTGTGGACACCTGAAGATTGCCAGCGTGTCATTCCCTTTTGGATGTCATTGTGCTTCTTTTGTGAGTGTTTTAGCACAAAAACTCACTATTATTTATGCTTTTACCATGGCTGACGTGGCCTTAATTGAGTGTGAGCTTCATAATCCTTTGATTTGACTAAAATCTCCCTATCATTGTGTTAACAAGCTTCTGAATTGACCATCTAACCCCTTGATTTACGTTTGCCCTTTGATTTTACCCATGTGGTGATTCGTAGAAGACGATGAACAATAACTAGGGCATTGACACCTTTTTCTTTTATAACTGAGTTGGGTAATTCAGTTGGAACTTTGAGTAGTTGACACAATTCGCCCCTCACTTTCTTTTCTCCATTATCTAGTTATAAAAATAATTTGGGAAAGTGCAAGTTTGGTCCCTGGAGTTTATAGAAAAGGAAAGTGGGCTAGGAATTGGGCTAAATGGATGGGCTTTTGGGCTTTTTGGTATCCGGGTGTAGTATCAAAGGGTTTTTCAGGCCCAATAAGCTTTTTGAGGCCCAATAAGGGATGAGGGACTATTTTTAAATATTTATGAGAGTTGAGGGACAAAAGTGAAATATTTTTGGGATTTGTCTTTTATTAGTTGACTTTGTTTGACCACTTTGAGTAGATTTTCTGGCTTCGGTTTTGAATCCTTGGCTTCTTTTTGTATTCTTCTAATTCTCGTGTCCGTGCTTACCCGTTTTTGATTGTTTTCTTGTGATTTTTGATATATCCATACTTGCACACACAAAACATAAATACAAGCATATTTTTGGTCTGTTTTGGGTTTAATTGGGTTATTTTAGGTACAAATAGATATGTGTATTCTACACTTATCAGTAGGATCTCCTAGAATTTGTCCTTTTGGATGATCCTTATGAATTCTGAGTGTGGGAATAGGACTGACAGCAATGATGTTATCTATGTTGTTGAAATCAGCCTCTGCACCCACATCTTTATCATCATCATAAGCTCCATTGAATATTCCATCACTTGGAAGAGTATCAGAAGCATCTTCTAAGACAAGCATATTTGGATCAATGTGTAAATCAACATTAGGGAGAGTAGATGCATCAATATGTATTTTGCCTCCAAGATAGACAAATGATGATTCATCAGCATTTGCACCTGTAGAAGTACTAGCAGCACTAACATTGGGTGTGTTTGACCTATCAGTACTAACCATTTTAATCAGCAGTACCTTTTCCTTGTCTATCGGTACTAACTTTTGTACTGTCAGTACCTCCATCTTGCTTGTCAGTACCTTTATTTCTTTTGTCGGTACCTTCATTTGGCTTGACAGTACTAACAGGAGTTTCAGTACTTACTTCCTTATCTGCACTTTACTTCTCTTCTAACACTACATAGCTTGTCCTCCCATCATCTTGAGCATCCTCAGACTCTATGTAGTCCATTGCATCATCCACAATATCATCAAGATCATCAAAAGCTGGATCTTTATGCACAGATGGTTCACCCTTGAAAGATTTGACAGATTTCCTCCCTTGTTTGGATACATACTCCTTGTGTACCCACTTTTTCTTCAGAGAAGTCTTCCTTGCCAATCTTGTCTTCATCTAGGCTTTATGATGTGTGATAAGTGGTTTGACTCCTTTCTTTAGCTTATTGACCTGAGCCTTCAAACCTTTAATTTCTTTAGCCTGAGCTGTTGACATGTTGACATAAAGACACACAAAGGTCATATACACTTTGGAGTGTTAGACCATCCTCATTCCCTGATAGGGATGTATCATTGGATGACTGACCTCCATGATTCCCACCAGAACCCTCTGGATTGGAATCAGGAATAGATATAGAAGGAGAAGGTATAGGAGAAGGGTCAGTCTGTGTTTGAGGTTGGTCTTCACTTGGGTGAGGAGGAGAGGGTATGGGTTGGGAATCAGATGGTCTTTCTGAAGCCTTACCCTCATCCTCTGTTTGTTGAACCAACATAGAATCAAATAAAGGTGTAACCTTCCCTGAAAAGTTCTTACCCTTTTTAACCATAAATGTCAAGACCTTTTTATTTAGGGTTGGGACTGGAATGTGGTCCAAGAGGACAGGTACATCTTTTAACTGATTGCTCAAAAAGATTTTGTAAAAATCTTGGATACATTACAAACTTCTTAGTTGCATCCAAGTGTCGTATCATGCCACCAAAAATTAATTTTGAAAATTTGTATTTCTAATTAGTGGCTAAACAAATTACTGTTGTAGCAATATTAGTGGGAATTTGATCCCAAGAGGTGCTTTTAGAACTAATGCAGTGATTCATGGTATGAAAAAGAAATTTCCATTGGGGTGAAAAGAGGGCTTTGTTTCATCCTTGGTAGCTAAGAAAAATACCCAACTAAATCTACTGAAATCATCAGTCACAACCAAGCAGTACCTTTTCTTGTTAATACTTTCTACAAAGACAGGTCCAAATAAGTCCATATGAAGTAATTTTAGGGGCTTTCTATTGATTATTTCTAACTTGGCCTTACAAGAGGCCTTGTGTTGCTTACCCTTCTTGCAGGCAACACAAGTGTGGTCATTCACAAAAACTTTTAAAGGTAAACCTCTAACTAGGTGACCTTTAACAAGTTTGTTTATATTTTTGAAATTCACATGACCTAATCTCATGTGCCATAATTTAGACTCATCTACTGTTGCATTTGCATATAAACAAGTTATACCTCCAGAGGGAACAATGTTCTTTAAGTCCAAGTTGTACACATCATCCTTTCTAGGAGCTCTAAGTACAACTTGACTTTCATCAAGAAGCTTAAAGCTAGGAGACAAGATAAGGCATTCAGACTCAGTAAAAAGGACACTATTTTTCTTGTCACACATTTGTGAGACAGAGAAAAGGTTAAACTTAAGTTCATCTACAAAATAAACATCATCAAAGTCTAAATTAACAGTTTTGATTTTACCTTTACCCGTTATTTTACCTCCTTTGGGATCACTTCTAAAAGCCACAAAGCCTCCATTGAAATCTTCATAGTTTAAAAGATAATCTTTGTTGCTAGTCATATGGCTAGAGCAACCACTATCCACCACTGCATGATCCTGTAACAAGATCTCTGGATTGCCCTGCACAAAAGGTAAGAGAATTAGTATCTCTTAGGGACCCACGCCATTACAGACTTGGAAATCCCTTTTGGGTCAAAATACTCAACCTTCTTGAGTATGAATGATCCACTGTCTTTGGACACATGATCCAAGTAATTTCCCTTAGGCCTCCAAACCCACCTTGACTTTCTAAGGTCAGTATCCATCTTACCCTTACCAGTATTAACTACTGCTCTTGTCCCAGCAATAGTCATATTTTGAACTCCAAAAGTTTTAACATCTTGTTTTAAGTCTTTGGGTCTAAAAGCTGGTTTTGTGTAGTAAGACCTCTTGATAGGTGAATATTAGGTGTTTCAGATTGGAAAAATCAGTCAGGAATTTGTATTCTTTCTGTTTAAACTCTTGTTTCAAAACAGTTACAGTTTCTTCAATTATCTTGTTGTTTTCCATAGTTGAATTAAGTTGCAACTTGACAGAATGAAGTTCCTTTTTATGATTTTCTTCCGTTTTATTACAATTTTGAATAAGCATACACATTTGATCATCCATTCTCTGTTCACGTTCAGTCAGTTCAAACTTAGCACGTTGTTCATAAATAGCAACTTGTTCCTTATATATCTTAAGTTCAGTGGCTATAGGGTCATGAGGACCGTACGCATCATTATTAAACAACACACATGCATCATTTAGAGCAGAAGATGCACAACTTGGTACAACAGAAACATTATTGATCGACAAATATTGTTCATTTGGAATAACATTACTATTACCCATATCGATAGTAGTTGAGTCAATAACATTTGCTTGTTGTACTTCATTATGAATCTCATGTCTGTCCTGATTAGTAACACTATGATCAATAGCATTTTCCAGAATATGTACCTCAGATAAGGTTGATGCATTAGATGGACCAGCTTGTAGATTGGCTCGCCCCTGAGGACAAATTGGCCATGAATATAGATTGAGCAGTCTGTTCATCATCAACATCTGAATCAAAAGCGTCACATTCATCTGCCTGAAAAATGTTGTCCTTAATTTAATCTAAGTCTTGTACCTGGTAGATTATCCCAATCAGGCATCAAAAGTGTTAGCCTGTTCACCAGCCAGAAAGAGTAGTTCTTCTTCATCCAGCACTGCACCATTCTCTTGAGCCTGCATCAGCAGCATCTTGTCCTTGAAATAATCAGAATTCTGTGGACGCTTCGGCTGAGTACAGTTTCGTGCAATATGTCCAAGCCCATTACAGTTATAACACTTGATCGGTTTTCCTTGACCTGCATTGGCATTCCCAGCTCTATTTTGTGCTCCCCCATTGCCTGCTGCACCATTCCCTCGAGCAAAATACCTCTGATTCTGTCGCCCTTGAACATTTTGAACCACGATCCTTCCATCCTGAACTGTTGCTTGATTGCGGGTGTTAGACGAGGTTCGAAGTTGATTGTTTGTCTGAGGAAGTGTTGCTCTGAAGGATTGGGCAAGGAGTGCCATTTGTTTGGTGAGGTTGTCAAGTATTTCATCAGTTTGGGTGTGTCCAGAATCAATTTGTGATGTTTCAGGAAATTGTGGATGCTGCTGATGAATGTGTGGTGATTGAAGTGCTGCTGATGAAGAAGGATATTGATGAGACTGGACATGTGACGAAGGATATTGATGAGACTGGACATGTGACGATTGGGCATAGGGTTGAACAGTTGATACAAATGCAAGTTGATCATTAGTGGTTGGAGTGATTCTTTCAATAATCAGTCGATCTTGTGCAGCATGCTTCTCATGTTGTTTTAAGTATGCGTAGAGGATCAACTATAGGTTGAGTAAATCGGTCCAACAACATTTTGTTTTCATTGGCATGTGCCTCGTGCTGCTTTAGATAAGCATACAGTTGATCATAGTTGGAGTCCCTCAAGCCTCTGTTGAGTTTCACTGCTGTTACAAATCTACCCCCATTCTGGCAACATGTTATTAACAAACTTAGAGTTCAACTGCATTCTGGACATGGTCATCTTGATGTTACGCATGTCGTTGATGAGCTTGGCAAACCGGACATAGTAATTACGAATAGTCTCTTCTTTGTGCTGACGAAAGTGTTCGAAGTCATCATACAGTTATGATTCATGATCTAATTTTGTTAATTTCGAACCTTTCAGGAGCATCTTCACATTGTCCCATATACCCTTTGCATCAGTGTAATGATTGATAAGAGAGTAGATATCTTTTGGCAACCCTTAAAGTAGGATGTTTGTTGCCCAAATGTCCGCATTGTACCTTTCCTTATCTTCAGGTGATAGGTCAGAATAGACTCGAGGTTGTTCTGGACCTAGATGTAAGGCACCTTTATTTCTTTCTGCAAGAGTTTCCCAAAATGTTCTCATCTAAAAAGGTCCTTCATCAATTCACTTCAAGATGTTTACCCCATTCTCTTTACCCCGACAATACAGTCGAATTCGTTATTGCCAAGATGCAAAGTCAGTCCAATCAAGCATAGGTGGTCGAGTATCTGAACCGGCACATTGAATGTCTTCTGAAAGATTAGCCATCTTAATTGATTGTGAAATGATTAAGTTGATCAAACAATGATTAGTGATTGTATGTTAAAAGTGATGATTTTTTGTGACATTAGGTGATCTGGTGTTTAATTATGATTTGGTTTGGTTGAAGTGAGTTAATGTAATGAAGATAATAAGACTTAGGCAAAACGCAGTGAAGAATAAAATTTTGCCAGAGTTTCTTTCTACCAAAACGCAATGATGGTCTTTAAAAATAGACAAAACGCAGGAGACAAATCGCAATGAAGAGCCTTAGACAAATCTTAATTTATTGGAGACAAAACGCAATGAAGAGCCTTAGACAAATCTTAGTCAAGTCTTGAGACAAAACGTAGTCAAGAAATGAAATGGACAGACTCTTTCCTAGGAAAAACACAATATAGGTCTTCAATTAGGCAAAATGCAGAGACAAATCTCAACCTGTTATAGACAGATCGCAGGACCTTGAGACAAAACGCAATGACACAAAACGCAGTCAAGAAAAATACGACTTTTTCCACCTAAAAGCACCTAAAAATCACCCTTTTGAACATTTTTGCTTGGTTTCTTTTGCACAACTTGATCCTAGAAGGCTATAACAACTATAAAAACACCAACTTTAACACCACAAACGTGAGAATCAAAGAGTGTCAAGAATGAGACCATAAACCTTCAAAAACCAAACTTTTGATCTAATCTAACCAAGAAAATGCACACACAATCTAGCTAATCATCCCATGGGCTCTGATACCAATTGTAGTATATTGGATATCATAACACAATGAATGATTTAGGGGTTGGCCAATTTATCTTAGAGAGAGAAAGTGAGTTCTAGTGAGAGAAAATACACCTTATGTATGTTTATCATATAATGAACAACCAACCCCTTCCCATGGCTGTAAAGGGGGTATAAATACAAGTGTTTTGTTCCCCTAAGTGGGCTATGAAGTGGGCTAATATGTGGGTAATGACCTGGCCCAACACCATAAGTCGTACGGTAATTAGACGATTAATATTAAAGCTACGAGCTAACCTATGCTAGACAAACAAAGACATACTATTTCTTGTCTTTTAGGCGAACAAACAAAACAATGTCCTTTGAATCTTGTTGCTTTGTGTTAGACCACGTGACCAAAGAAAACAACACAAAATCTTGAATAAGCTTTGAAAATAAGCTATTTTACTATGAGAATAGGCCACGAAAATAAGACGAACAATTAAGCTGGTTCAACAGTTTAAAAGATAAAGTTTAAAGCTTTTGTAACTAAGAAATAAAACTAATATATCGGAGCCATGAAAAGTAAACCACAATAATTAGCTAATAACATATTAGAAAGCAAAGTGAAAAGCTTTTTTATCAAGATAAGCTAAATCCAACACTCCTTTAACACTAAGTCGATACACAAATAAGCACTAAATAAGCAAACACAAAGCTGTTCTAAAACCTAAATAAGCTATGAAATATAATCACAAATAAGCTAGGAAGGTTTTTAGAAAAGAAAGAGATAACCAGGTTGAAATTTAAGCTTAATCCAAACACTTCCTTATTAGATAAGCTGAGATACATAAGCTGAAATAAGAAACCAAAAAACTGTTTTTAAACCTTAGAAATTAACTCAATACTATTCTTGATATGCTAGTTTGGTTTTTATGAAAGAAGGTTTGATCTTATTTTCAAATAAGCCTAAACCAAACACACGCCATACAAAAAAATACCATCCAGTGACTACGAAAGAGTAAAGAGAAACTTTGAAAGGAAAATGTATGATACCAATTTGCCACCAAAAGTAACAGACCACAAAATAAATCAAAGGAATGAAACTTGTTTTTAATTTTGAAAGATAGGATATTAATTCCAAAGTGAGAACAGCTCATTATTTTCTTTGTTAACATCCTATTAGTTTCTTTGCTAATAAAAAAAAAACTAACAACCTTATTAACAGAAATAAGTTACGCAAGAAAGGAAAAATAAGCTGGAAAATAAGCTATGAAATAATAACAAACAAACCACAATAATCACTCAACCCACCCCATGGCTTTGATACCACTTGTAGGTTCCTAGATTTCACACAAATATGGACTAGAGAGAGAAAGCTAGAGAGAGAGAGAGATGGAAGGGAGAAACACATGTGAAAACACACTAAATGTGTATGTAAAATGATTCAACCAACACCCTCTCCATGTATGGAGAGGGCTTTTATACAAAGGATAAACCGGGCTTTCCATGGGCTTGCCATGAGCTTTCTATGCTTTGGCCCGGTTAGCTTAGTAAATAATACATAAAATTGTCTAACTATTACAAAGGCTCGTGAGATCAATAATGATCGTTACTTCACTAAAAACTAAATTCCTAACACCCTGGTTAATGTTCAAGATGATGCTGATAATGAGATGTTTGATGTGAATGTTTTAAATGGTGAGGAGGTGTTTGTTGCAGGGCAAAATGAAAATGTTGTTGAAGAAGTAGTTGATGTTGCTCAAGTTAGTACTCCTGCAACAACTGTTACAATAATTACTGAAGAAATTACTTTGGCTCAAGCACTTGAAGCATTAAAAACTTCAAAACCCAAGGTGAAAGGGATTGTTTTTCAAGAGCCATCTACAACAACAACAATAACAACAATTTCTTCACAACAATCACATTTACCCATTATATTATAATATATACTATAGGCGATCAAAAACGACGTCGTATTCTTATCACTTTGACCACGCCCCATTTACCCAGTTTTTCATTGGGCTAAGATTCGTTTTACATTGGGCTCAGATTTGTTGCCTGGCGCAACAAATTGTGCGGAGGGTGTGTTCGTCTTCCTGAAGATGCCAGTGTGTGTGTGTGTGTTTTTTTCCTTTTTTTTACTTCTTGTTTCTTAGTTCCATAAGGGTTCTAGATTCCTTTGTCGGTAAACATGTATCGCGCACGCGCACGCGCGAATATCTCTACCATCGCGCGACCGCACATAGGGTTTTTCTGACGCTTTCGATTTTTTTTTACATGTCTTAGTCGTTTGATCGTTTGCATACACCTTCTTTTTTCCAGTGTTTTCTATGTATGCATGCACCTTTTGTCTTTAACTAACTATGCTCATATCTTATTTTTAGTGTTGCACAAACTAGCAAACAAGCATAAAAAGTCACCTGTTTAATAATGAATAATAGGACACTGTTGGTCACCCCCCCCCCCACCCATCTCTCTCTCCCCACCCCTCTCCCTCAGTGTGTGTGTGTGGTATGTTATAATATGCCATAATATTTATAAACTAAAAGTTAACCAAATCAGTTTTGAAAGCTCTCTCTCTCTTCTACTCTCACTCAAACTGAAATGGACATAAATACATCATTGACGAAAACACAAAACGACGATGCACAACCTAGTAACAAAACATACAGCCACTCGCACAATTCCTAGGCATAAAACCAAGCCACGCAACGCTCCACCCCCCGCGCCGGGCGCTAGTCTTACTTTGTTCGCGCCTCCTATGTTAAGAACTTAAAATGATTTTTTGGAGTCGCAAACTACACTCAAAGTGACTTAGGAGAAAAAAAATAGTCTTGGAAAGATTTTAAAAACTCAACCAGAATTACCACTCTTCATCTCTTGTTTGACTATTTGACAGTTTGGACCTTTAAGCTCGCGCTTTCAGAAAAATGTGTATTGTGTAACTGAGATCAACCCATATTTAGGTACACAAGTCAAAATTGCAAGATCTAATCATTCTTTTTTTCGCAGAAAAAATTACTCGAATTATATTCCAACTTATCAATAGTTATCTATATATCAAAAAGGATTTACATAGTGGTGGAAGGCAAGCGGGCAACAAGTTGCGCCGCTAACCCTTTTTGGATTGCAAAGCCAATACATTTAAAAACCACATTCGTGATTCTAGATGTCATAACATTGTTGTGCATAAACCGTTGAACTCGGCTGAGTAGCTCCACCACCTCCGGTGCAAGGAAACCAAAGGTATCAAACACAAAAGGAATAAACACGTGTTGATTTTCAATGCATGTTTTCACGCGTGTTTTGTCATCTTTGAAACGTGTGTTGCTCTCTCTCCACCCCCACTCCTCTCTTCCCCACACACACTCGAGGGTCGCAAAACTGCTCACATCACTCCGCCATCGCATGTTTCCTCCACAATCATCCAACAACCCAAAAGTAAGCCGGTTGAGATCAGCGACCCCCCCTCTTCCATCCCCCTCCGCGCGCGCCAGCGCCGCTCTCTCTCTCAGTTGACCTGCTGACCTTCCCCCTTTTCTTGGCGGAGATTCCGGCATGCTACATATGTGCGCCAAAAAGGACATCCTAACCATATTCATGTCGTTATTTGAATCCCGTGAGCTCTGTACAATGAACCGCATGTATCCCCAAAGATCGCACACTCTCTCCACTCCCTCGCCTTGCGACATACAGGGAATATCGCAATCAACTGGAAATGATGGAATCATGAGACGATTATTAAGGATATGGATATTCCACCGGTGACATATGTTGACCAAGCCCGTCTATAGGGATAGCTAATAGAAAATCCTGAGCATGTGGTGCGCGCAGACACTCAAAAACTATTTTTGGTCTCATAGTCATGTCAAAGTGGACTTTGAAAAAAGTAGAAATAGCAAGTCTATCCATTGGTTTTATTAGGTACTTTCCCCTTTAGCAGGTGCATTTTTTCACCAAGTTTTTTGTGTTTGATATTCTAAACTTATGAAATCTTAAGATGGTAATTTCAACAATCTAATCATGGACTTTCCACACACCCGCCTCGCGCTTCTCGCTCCAAAACTAGTATATCCACATCCTTGCCCGCCCTCCCTCCCCGCCCCAATTTCGCCGCGCGCGCGCTCGCATCAAATTCGCTACGCTCTCTCGCCTCGATTTCGCTTTGATATACTAATATGGCTATAATCTACAGCGCAGATATCCGGAATGTTCGCGATTCCAAATATTTTTTAGATATTTTTTTATAAAATCTCGAGCTCCATATAATACGCATTGCAATACTTGCGTTCGTTTGTTTTTTTTCTTAATAATATTAACATGAACTCTTCTTTTTTCCGCCAAAACTCCCCGCCTCTCGGTATCTTTAGAAGCGTTGCAATATTGGCCTCGTTTTAATCGCAACTATCAAAAAATATTTATACGCGGTATTTTCTCTTCGACCCACGAACAAGAAAAAAATCGTAATTAGTTTAAAGATTGAGGGTCCGTTTTGTAATTTTTTTACTTTTGGCATTGTAGCACTGTGCAGTTTGGGCTAGATATTGGACTAAACAAATACTAAAAACAATTTTTGGGACGGCATACAAGTGGGAGCCCAGCTCACTCCTTGCGCGCAAACATTTGCTCCATAGTATATAGAGTAAGTAATTCGAAAATATTTCTACGGTATTTTTTTTATATTGAATGGGAAATCGTAAATAGTTAAAAGTTGGGGTCTGTGCGGTAATTTTTTTTACTTTTGCATTGTAGCACTGTAGCAAGTGGCTAGTGTTGCTAAAGCTAAAAAAATAAAAAAAACCTACTCTGGGCCGGCCCAAAATAGTTTTTTTTTTTGTTTTCATGTCCAACTTCTAGCCCAACTGCTACAGTGCTACAATGCCAAAAGTAAAAAAAATTACAAAACGGACCATCAACTTTTAACTATTTACGATTTTCCCATTCATATCAAAAAAATACCCGTAGAAATATTTTCGAATTGCGATCTGAAAACGGGCCAATTTTGCATGTTTCTAAAATACGCACGTATTTTCTAAAAACAAATTCATTTAAGATAAATAAGAAAAAAACCAAACGAACCAATATTGCAATGCTTCTAAATACGCACGATTTATACAATATATCAAAAAAACAGATTTGGTTCACTTAACCGGACTACTTTTAGCCCATATTATTATCAAAGCTAAATATCTTTCGACATTTGCTTAGCCCCCGCCGCAACGCGCGGGTCATTTTACAACTCGTTTAAAACATAACGCACATTGGCCGATTCATGATTAGATTGGTTGAAATTACCATCTTAAGATTTCATAAGTTTAGAATATCAAACACAAAAAACTTGGTGAAAAAATGCACCTGCTAAAGGGGAAAGTACCTAATAAAACCAATGGATAGACTTGCTATTTCTACTTTTTTCAAAGTCCACTTTAACATGACTATGAGACCAAAAATAGTTTTTGAGTGTTTCTGCGCGCTACCACATGCTCAGGCATTTTCATTAGCTATTCACCTAAGAGGGCTTGGCTCAACATTTGTCACCGTTGGATATCGATTATCCTTAAGTATCGTCGCATGATTCCATTTTTCCAGTTGATGCGATATTCCCTGTATGTCGCAACGGCATGTTTGGATTCCTTTGGGGAAATTGCGGTTCATTGTTATGAGCTCACGGGATTCATATACCGGACTGTGATATGTATTAGGTATGTCCTTTTTGACATTGTAGGCATGCCGGAATCTCTTCGCCAGAAAGAAGCAACATGTCAAACTTTTTAAATGACCCGTCGGATGGAAGATCCAACACTCAGACCGGCTTATGTTTTGGTTTTTGGTATGAGTTGGAGGGAAAACATGCATGCGTGGGATTTGATCAGGGTTTTCCTCTCGTGGGGTTATGTAGTGGGGGGTTTTACAACAGCTTCGTTCAAAAGTGACAAAAACACGAGAATACATGCATTGAAAATTCAACAGCGTGTTTATTTCCTTTTGTGTGTGATTACCCTTTGTTGTCCTTGCACGGAGGTGGTTGGGAGCTACTCAGCGAGTTCAACGGTTTATGCACAACAGGTTATGACATCTAGAATCACGATATGTGGGGTTTTTAATAAAAATGTATTGGCTTTGCAATCCAAAAAGTGTTAGCGCGCAATTGTTCGAGACTTCCTTCCACACTATGTAAATCCTTTTTGATATATAGATAACTGTTGATAAGTTGGAATATAATTCGAGTAATTTTTTCTGCGAAAAAAAAAGAATGATTAGATCTTGCAATTTTGACTTGTGTACCTAAATATGGGTTGATCTCAGTTATTGATAGTAATTTCTGAAAGCTAGCTTAAGGTCAAACGTGTCAAATGAGTCAAACAAGTTGAAAGTGGTAATTCTGGTTGAGTTTTATCTTCACAAGACTTTTTTCTCCTAAGTCACTTGGAGTGTAGTTTGATCTCCAAATCATTTTAAGATTCTTAATTGGGGTTTTCATACAAGGTTTAGACTACAGCCCCCGGGGAGGGCGTTGCGGAGGCTTTTTTTCCTTTGATTATTGGCTGTATGTTTTGTTATAGGTTCGTCAATGATGTATTTATGTCGTTTTCAGTTTGTGTTTAATTTTTTCTTTCAAAAATGATTTGGTTAACTTTTAGTTATAAAGTATTATGGCATATTATAACATATTGTTATTTGTTTTGGTACTATCGTGTCTATATTCTTGTTAATCAGGTGACTTTGTATGCTTGTTTGCTAGTTTGTGCCAACCAAAAATAAGGGTATGAGCATAGTTAGTTAAAAGACAAAAGGTGATGCATACATAGAAAACACTTGGATAAAAGAAGGGTGTAGCAAACGATCAAACGACTAAGACATGTAAAAAAAATCATGAAAGCGTCTGTAAAACCTTAGTGATTCCAGGAGATTGGAGTTATCGCAGATAAAGGCAGAGAATGAATGTGTACCGACAATGTTTCTAGATCCTTATGGAACAAAGAACAAAAGAAAAAAAAGGAAAAAAAAAGAAAATGCATATACATGAAGAGGACACACCTCCGGAACCTTTGTTGGGCCAGGCAAGAAATCTGAGCCCAATGCAAAACGAATCTTAGCCCAATGAAAAACTGGGTAAACGTGGTCAAAGTGATAAGAACACGACGTCGTTTTTGATCGCTATTAGTATAATTATAATATAATGGTGTAAATTAGTAAAACTTAACCAAAAGTGAAGGGTCAAATGGGACCAAAACAGGTCTTCAGCGTTAAATTGTCTTCCTCGCGCTTTTTAAACCTTCTAAATGGCTTTATAACAGGTTACAGGTCTTGACCCATTAACCAACATGCATGTTTTTCCATCTCTAAGCCCGTAATATAAATTCCGAATTCAATTGAAGGACCTCTATGGTTCCTTTGTATAGTCAGTTGTAAACTAAGTTGGTTGTTATAATTGCTAAGCTTCATCGTCAATTTTTTGATGAACTACTTTGATGTTTGTAACAGATTATCGTTACTTAGGAAACCCAAAACGAGAAGCATATGCAACCATTCTACACTTAGCTCAAGTTTATGTATGTGGTGCCATCACAGCTGCCCAAAGCATCCGTCTATTGACCAGGAGTCAACACCCGAGGATCTTAGTCATTATATGTTGACACCAACAATAAGGTGACTTCCAATCGTGATGGCCTCGAAGGCTGCAGGCTAGATGTTTCTACAATTGAAAGAATTTCAAAACCCAAAAAGCTGGAAAAGACGCATACATTGATTGTTGATTTACTTCATCCTTAGTACATCAATTTCCTTTTTGATATCCCAGAATCACCGCTAAATTGGAAAGGGCCAAATTATAAAAAAAAGTGTATCCACTTGACACCTTTATCTATTGGTGTATAGTGTATATATTTTTTGTTTTTAAGTGTTGTCAATAAACTTTTGAATTTTCGACTATTGTATGTATTTTATGTCCATTTTACCCTTTGTTTCGAAACCAAACTATTTACCGTTGTGAAGGGTTAAATGGTCCTAAAATACTACGATAGTCGTAAAATTCAAAAGTTTATTGGTCACTTTAACAATAAAAATTAGTACACTACACACAATAGATAAATGTGTCAAGTTGGATACACTTTTTATAATTTATGCAGCCAATTGGAAAAACACTACCTTTTAACTCAGGTGTGGTGGTGATTGAAAACATCAAAACTGTACATTCAAGTTGTTATGGATCATATCGATGAGATTGAATCATATAACGGCAGAGATCAAGGGTTACTTAAAGAGATCTTCCACTTGGTGGCATCCGACCAAAACATATGAAAATTTTCTGAGACATTTATGGAAGGCGACGAGGGAAAGAAAGAAAGTAACTAAAAACAGATTGTTTGGTAGCAGACCCACGGCATATAGTTCTATCATTATTCTAGGATTAAAACCTATGGATTTAATGCTTTCCTGTGACATAGACTGCAACTGGAATGTGGCTAAGATTCAGGCGTTCGCCATCACGATGCACATGCAAGATGGTCCATAATCATTGTTTGCTCGATCAAATAAAATGCGGCATTGCATATGGGATAGACGACAAGTGAGAAAGATAACTATTCAGATGGACATTGAAGATATAATATAACGGATTAGCGTTTTGTGAAGACTGTTATAAGTAGTTATTGTATCCGGGAGAGCTAATGCGTTTTGGCATTTGGGTGAAACAAATTGGACGGATAATTCAACGACAAATGTGTTAGGAATTTTGTATAATAGACTTAATTCTGTTAGTGTATTGTAGTTAGTTTAGCTAGTTACAATAGTTAATACTGGTAGAAGGATTATCATAGTTAGTACTGGTTAGATGTTTAAATTGTTAATAACTGCTTATGTAAAAATAATTAAGTCTGCTTTACGTATATAAAATAGTTAGTACCGTTTATAAGATATGCATGAGATATCTTAGGAAAGGATATGCATTATCTTTATACGTGTTTTGTAAAGCCCATTAGGGTTTCCTTAGTCTATAAAAGGAACCCTAGGCATAGTTAGTAGATATAGTTCTATACAAATCATAGAGATTGAATAGTAATCATAGTTTGTAATTTGTAACCTAGGCAGATTCAAAGTTTAATATAAAAGTTCTTTTGTGATATTCAATATTGTTCTTCTTAGCATTATTGATTAGATTCCGCATAATCAATAGTGTTTACTCAGTGTTTCATTATTGTTGCTTTAGAATTCTCTAAAGGAGCAAACTCTTTGCAAGCTAAAGGTTAAGATCTATTCAGTAAATCGATACAACAAGTGGTATCAGAGCTTGTGTGGAAACTCTAAATAAGAAGAAATCAACTATAAGATGGCAGAACAAGACATTCCTCCACCTACAATCACTAAATGAAGATCCATATCATTAGGAAGGGAGAGTATGATATTTGGAGCATGAGAATGCGACAATATATTTGTCATACATACCATAATCTATAGGATGTTATTGTCAATGGAGATCTAGAAGAAGAGCCTGCACCAACAACTAGAGAAACATCTGCCCCTCCTGCTCCTAAGACTGCCAAACAACTGGCTACTAGAAGAAATCAGGAAAGAGTTAAAAGCATCTTGCTTTTAGCAATACCTATGAATACCTCCTTAAGTTTCACAATGTTGCTGATGCTAAATCTCTCTAGGAGGTAATCAAATCGAGGTTTGGTGATAATGTAGAATCCAAGAAGATGCAGAAAAATGTTTGAAACATCAATTTGAAAACTTTTCTACCGCATCAAATGAAAGCTTAGACAAAGCTTATGATAGATTCCAAAAACTGATAAGTCAATTGGAGGTTCATGGTGCTCCAATATCAAAGGAAGATATCAACCAGAAGTTCCTTAGAAGTCTTCCTTCTTCATGGAATCAGATTGCTCTCATCATGATAAATAAGCCAGACATTGATGAGATTGATATTGATGACCTTTACAACAATCTTAGGGTTTATGAAGATGAATTGAAAAGGTCTTCAGGTTCCAACTCTACTTTTTAGAACTTGGCTTATCTCTCCTCTGAGAATAATGGCAGTACTAATGATGTTAGTACTGCCAGT
Organism: Tanacetum coccineum; assembly: GCA_026074375.1. Taxonomy (NCBI): domain Eukaryota; kingdom Viridiplantae; phylum Streptophyta; class Magnoliopsida; order Asterales; family Asteraceae; genus Tanacetum; species Tanacetum coccineum. The sequence continues at coordinate 7,846 of BQNB010102338.1, read as the reverse complement.
GGAGATTTTGGGGTTAGTACTGCTGGTGGACTTAATCAAGTTCCATCTACTCTATGTGCACATGATGTAGCTTACTCTTTTCAGCAGATAGATGGAGATGACTTGAAGGAATTAGATCTTCAATGGCAAGTGGCTATATTGACTGTAAGAGTAAAGAAGTTCATTTAAAGGACAGGAAGGGATATGGACTTCAAAGAAAAACGACATGTTTCTCTTGATAAGTCAAAGATTGAGTGCTACAACTCTATAGATAGGGCATTTGCTTAGAGATGTAGATCTATAGAAATCCAAGGGAGAAGCTCTTATCGATGAACAATGTGCAACAAGCTAAAGGTTAAGATCTATTCAGTAAATCAATCCAATAAGTGGTATCAGAGCTTGTCTGGAAACTCTGAATAAGAACTCCATTATTTGAAACAGATCTACAATTAAACCTGTAAGATGGCCATCTCCTCTTCAAGCTCATCAAGTTCTTTTGACAATAAAGTACAAAACTGTTCTAAACAATGTCTTGAAATTTTAAAACTCTTCAAAATAACTTTGATAGTGAAAGAGAAAAACATAACAGAGCCAAACTAGAAATTCAGGGTTATGAGTTAGCCTTAGAGTCTCTAGAATCTTGGATACTTGGACATGAAAAGAATGAAATGGCTTGGGGTGAAAAATATGAGTTTCAAAACTATGATCTTAAGTGTAGAGAAATAAAAATTAACAACTTAAATCTGGAATTAGAAAAGGTCGTTAAGGAAAGAGATGAGTTAAAAGATAAGATTGCAAAATGGGAAGAATCGACCAAGAATCTTGATGAAATACTTAACAGTCAAATGAGTGCTAGAGATAAAACTGGTTTAGGATATAGCACACAATTAAATGAATTAAGTAGCAATCATGAAACTGATATTGAGAATAGTTTGAGTGTCTTTGATGTTAGATCAAGTGATGAAGAGAACACATCAGAAAATGATAGATTTTATGGCTAGATATACAAACTGATAAGGATATTGCACACAATTATGAATGAAATGGTAACAATTCTGAAACTGATACGAGATTTAGTGTTAGTGGTTTTATGTCAAGATTAAGTGAGTGAAGAGCAACACATCTCAAATGATAGTGTTCTCATAAATTAGATGGGTTTTCATGTTGTTCCCCCTCCTATAACAGGAACGTTTCTAACCCCAAGAGCTTGACATATTCATTTGCAGGTTTAGATGAATATGCCATTAAGAAGAAAATAATTGAGTCAAAAACAACTGATCTTAATACAAAACAAGTGAGAACTAGTAAGGTAAAACATATGAAAGCAAATACCTAACCTAAGGACATCTATGAATAAGTTAAACAGAGATAAGTTATCATTGGGATTGGAACTCAGATATACGCGAAGATGTGTACAGAAGTGCAAACAGTTAGTCCTGTTAAGACTAATGAGACTCCAAACCAGTTTTTAAAACTCGGAGTTCTATAAAATTATTCAAACTTCTCATCAACAATGAATTTGGTTTTAAGAAAATAAAATCTAGCTTTATACTTTGTTAAAATACTCGACCATTATTGATCAAAGATCTGTAATTTTCACAAAACTAGAGTCAAAGAACCTAAGCTGAAATACTGTGGTCACATCCTGGTCCACAGGGTGGACAAACCATATGGATAATTACTAAAAGGGAGTTCTACTCATCAAAAATTTCAAAATAAAAAAACACAAATAAAAATAAAATACCCCTCAATTTAAGAAAGACTTATTGTCCCATCAGGAGTACTAACAAACTTTGATTATTCCTGTTAAGAGCAAAATGAGAAAAGAGCGGTTTCACAAGTTGTACTTTCGAGCTAGCCAGTTTGTATTGATAAGGCCATTAGGACTTCGCTAAGGCTTGTCTAGATCTCACATGTTATGAACCATTGCTCTAAAAATAACACAAACTAGTGGTGCTATTAAGACCAATTTACCCAAGAATGGCGACAATGAAAGGTAGCCAAGAGGTCATATTACCGCTATCAAGAGGCATACTAAACAAACCCAGCTTTTAGACCCAAAGACTTAAAATAAGATGTTAAAAACATGTACGGTTAAAATATGACTACTGCTGGGACAAGAGAGCAGATAGTTTCATATTGGTAAGTTACGATGGATACTGACCTTAAAAAGTCAAGTGGGGTTTTTGAGCCTAAGGGAAATTACTTGGATTCATGTGTCCAAAAGACAGTGGATCATTCATGCTCGAAGAAGTTGAGTATTTTGACCCAATAAGGTATTTTCTAAGTCTGTAATGGCTTGGTCCCTAAGAAGGATACTATGTCTCTTACCTTTTGTTGCAGGGCAATCCATGAGATCTTGTAAAATCTGTAGCTATATCACTTGATGGGAGGTTATATAGTACACCTATAATAACCTATTGATGAATCGTTGTTATACTACGAGCTTAGTTAAATACTCGTGAGTTTACAACTTTGTACTGCTAGTATAAAAAACTAATACTGCTAGGAAATTGCAGTTAGTACTACTGTGTATACATCTCGCTAGGTGTGACTACTAGAAGCTTTCTCTGAATGGAGGAATATGATGGTAGCGTGTTCCTTTAGTGTTGGTTGTAAACCACACAACAAATGGTCATCAGTTCACCATGTCTAACAGACTTCAAGAACTGGCTAGTTTCCAAAAGCAAACGTGGTGGGTGGGGGGGCGGTTATTCTGGTAAAACGCGACTTGCTCAAATCCCGATATATGAATGGTTTGATATTTTAACCACAAACTCACTCGAGATTTATCACATCTGCACTAATATGCAAATCTTCAATAAAGCATTGGCTGAGTCCCAAAAACAAAAAGGCCTTAGATAAAGACTTTCCAATCCCATTTTGATAAGCTTGGTAAGTTTTCCAAAAAAACTAATAAAATTGGAGTCTAATTGACCCAACCTCTCTCAAGGAGATGATACACACCTTAGAAAGATATGGGGAAGGACAAACAGTTATTGAACTTAAGACAATGCATGGAAAACTGTAAAAATTCTTCTGTACTCCCATTCAATTTTATTGCTTTTGTGAGGAAAAACAAATTAGTATGAAAGATTTCTTAGTGTCCAGTTTTCCCAGAAAAAACAATAAGAGCAGCTGAGTCTGTCCCTAGAGAAAAAAAAAACAAAAATGAGTGTCTTGAGTGAGAATAAGAAATGAGACTAGTATTTTGTGAGTTCCTTAAAAACAAACAGAAAGATGGAGTATCTGAGCAGTTCTACATTGGGTGCTAGATTATCTTATGATTCTAGGATTCAATTTTGGAGTTAATACTAGCTTATGTACCGTTTACGACTTCGCTACATGCGTCACATGTTAAGTATATATAAAATGCCATGGCCAGTATTGACTACACAGCGCAATGATGAAGTTAGTTCTACTGAGTTATACTTAAAATTAGTACGCTACAGATAACCAAACTTTGTACAGCTTTTCTAATTGAGAGTATTACCCCGTTATTACTTGCGTATTGAGTCCTAACAGATTTTTCCTCAAATTCCTAAAAGTCGTCAGCTAATATTTTCTCACCACATCTATATTCCTTAATAAGGGTATTACCTAGACTTGCGGAAGACTTCTTGATTAACTAATAAGCTCTAAACGATTTCTTCAAGCGCTAAAGTACAGACACTTTTGTACAGTCGGTTTGACGTTTAACTCAATACTTACTTTATAAACCTCAACATACATAAATTACATTCACTCATACCAAGATCCCTTCACACTATATCCTTTCACCACTGTCTCTCTCCAACTAGCAACCACTCATCATCATCTTTTTCTCATCATCAAATTTGTGTCCTCAGTCTCCTTGGTAATTTCCTTTTGCACATAACAATTCGCGCCCACATAATATTGGCTCGTCCTCCACTACCCTTGGTTTAAAAATCCTCTTTCCAGTCAAATCTTCTCCTCTGTGCTTCGATTTTTACTACAGGTTTTTTTGTATGTTTTCGGTTTTTCGTATGTCATGATTTAATTAAATTCATATATCTCATATTTTTTTCTTCAACTATTTTTCACTTCATCAGATATCTGGAATCGATCCCAACTTTTCTATCGTCGCTCACTCCTCCTCCACTATCCCTTTCATCATCCCCCCTAGCGATCAGATTAGACTCTACAACTCTATTACTATAGCAAACTGGTCTTCCTCCGACCGCCCCAAGGCAACCTTTTCTCGACCAATACTCTCACTCTTCTCATCCATCTCACACGTCATCTTCCTTCTCTCAACTTTCTCCCGCTCTACCTTTCAGCGTGCGATGGCTTCCCCCCCTGTTTTCTCCTTCGGCTCCCTCTATCTCTTCTCTTCTGTATCGCCCCCCCGTACACATGCACGCTCTCCGTCCCTTCGAACTAGAAGTAGTCAGACCGCGTTATTCTTTATCCTCCCTGTCCTCCGTTCCGCCCTACATTTTCGATCCAATTCGGGGTCAACTGCCTCCTGCGCCTACCGCGCCTCGTGTGAGGGGAGCGCGTTTTGTTTCCGTAGGCTGGAGTACTTCGGGTCACCGCCCTTGCGTCACGCTCTCTGTGTCCGCACTGGTTATACCCTCTCTTGCCAACTAGACCTTCAATGATTATACCGTCACGCTGCGTCCTCCCTGCTATTCATCCGTCCACGCAAGTTGTCAATTCTTTCTTCATGTAGGAAACTACCCAGTTCAACCTTTAATTCCGACCACCTCTCTAGATCATTGAATACAGTGATTATCCTCTTTTCTTGAGTGGTTCCCCGCTCCCGACGACATGAGGCTGGCAGCCCCCCCCCCCCCCGCTCCTCCCCTTTTCATGGTAGTGGATCCATCTCAATCGTCTTCCCTTCGTTGCGTCTCTGCTCCTTTCCCACCGGATCTCGCCTCCCTGTTTCCCCCTTACTCCTCTTGATTAATCCGTCTCCGGGGAGCTATCCTCCCCAAAATGTTCATAATGGACAAAAAAAAATGATGGAGACTTTTAGTAAGAGCATAGTAGATATGCTTGAAGTAAGAAAATCTATGATTTCCATCAAAACCTTCACAGACTTTCAGAATTTAACCAAATATTGCTACATATTATGCTTGTTGCAAAATTCCAACTGTGCACTTTGAGAACGGGGAAAAAAAAAGGATGATGAATGAGGAAGGATTAGTTCGATAGTGAAAAGTTAAGTTCTGGTAGAGTGAATTAAATTATGATTGAGGTTTAAAAGAGCCATTTTTTCACCTACTGTAAAAGAGTTGTACTTAGCTTGAAAGAAAACGTTTAAGCTAAAGATAAACAGAAGTCTCCAATTAGTTAAACCCTATAAGATATAGATGTGGTGGAAATATCTCAACGACTCTTTGATTGAGGAAAATCTGTTAGGACTCAAACAGTACTAACGGTCACTTAGGCAGTATCCCACAAATTTTGGTCTAGCATGTAACATAATTTTAAGGTCTAACATACTAACTTCATCAGCATTAGTAATACTTGCCTGCTATATTAACTTAACACTGACAGTACTAAGTGTGGTACCAAGCAGTATTAACTCCAAACTTGATCCATCAAAGATATTTAGCACCAATGTAGACTCTCAGATACTCTCTTTCTGTTTTTAAACTCACAAAATATGTCTCAATTCTTTTTCTCACCAAACACTCATTTCTGTTTTTCAGACACAGCTCTCTTTCTGTTTTTGAACTCACCAAATCTCATCTAATTTTTTTCCTCACAAAGCAAACAATTTGGGTACAGTTTACCATCAATTCCTTAAGTTCCAAAATGTCCTCCCTACTTCCAAGTGTGTAACCTCTTGAGAGAGGTGGGTCATTAGACTATTTTATAGTTTTTGGAAAACTACCAGCTATAAACGGATTTGGAAAGTCTTTACTAAGGCCATTTTGTGCTTTGGACCTAGCCAATGCCTTCATTGCAATAACATAAGTGCATTGATAACCATATAGTTTTTGGTAAACTATCAACCATCAAAACGATTTTAGAATTCATTAACCAAAACGTTTGCTTTAGACTAGCCAGTTCTTGAAGTCTGTTAGACATGGTGAACTGATGACCATTTGTTGTGTGGTTTACAACCAACACTGAAGGAACACGCTACCATCATATTCCTCCCTTCAGAGAAAGCTTCTAGTAGTCACACCAATCGATATGTACACAGCAGTACTAACTGAACCTAGCAGTATTAATTTTTGTACTAGCAGTACAAAGTTGTAACTCACAGTATTAACTAAGCTCAGTAGTATTAACCAAGTATTCATCATATTTACCCTCTAGTGTACATATAACCTCCCCTCAAATATAGCTACAGATTTAACAAGATCTCTGGATTGCCCTGCACAAAAGGTAAGAGAATTAGTATCTCTTAGGGACCCAAGCCATTACAGACTTAGAAATCCCTTTTGGGTCAAAATAGACTCACCTCTTGAGCATAGAATGATCCACTGTCCGTTTGGACCAATGATCCAAGTAATCATTCCTTAGGCCCATCAAAACCCACCTTGACTTTTAGAGGTCAGTAACCAACTTTACCCTAACCAATATTAACTACTGCTCTCTTGCCCAGCAGTAGTCATTTTAAACCCTAAATGTTTTTAACACTAATTTAAGTCATTGGGTCTAAAGCTGGTTTTGTATATAATGCCTCTTGATAGGTGATATGAAGCCTCTTGGTCATACCTTGACCATTCTAGGGTATGTCCACTCTTAGGTAAATTGGTCTAATAGCACCACCAGTTTATGCTATTTTTAGGGCAAATGGTCTAACAGTACTAACTGGCCTAGCAGTACTAACTGGCCAAACAGTACTAACTGTGTGAGCTGCCCTTTTCTCATTTTGCTTAACAGGAGTAATCAAACTTGTTCTTGTTAGTACTCCTCCTGATGGGGCAAAATTCTTTCTTAAATGAGGATATTTTTAAAAAATTTGATGATTAACCCTTTAGTATTATCCCATACTGGGTTGTCCACCTTTAGACCAGTATTGACCACAGTTTTCAGCTTAGGTTCTTGACTCTGTTTGTAATGAAAATTACAATCTTTGATCAAATGGTCAGTACTTTTACAGACAAAGCAGGCTTTTATTTTCTTAAATCCAATTCCTTGTTTCTGAGAAGATTGACCAATTTTATCAACTCTAGTTTTAACTGTTTGAGTCTCATTAGTCTAAACAGGACTAACTGTTTGCACTTTAGACACATCATCCTCATCATCTAAGTTCCAATCCTCAATGATAAATTTATCTCTGTTAACTGATTCATAGACTGTCTTAGGTTTTTGAGTATTTGCTTCAATTGTTTTACCTACAGTCTTACTTGTTTTAGAATTAAGATTAGTTATTTTTTACTCAATTATTTTCTTCCTAATGGCATATTCATCTAAACCTGCAAATGATATGTCAGCTCTTGGGGTTAGGAAGTTCCCTATTATAGGAGGGGGGACAGCATGAAACCCATCTGCTTTAGAGAACCTATCATTTGTTGGTGTGTTCTCTTCGTCACTTGATCTGACATCAAAAACACTCAAACTAATCTCACTATCAGTTTCAGAATTGTTACTCATTTCATTCAATTGTGTGTCATATCCTAAACCAGTTTTACCTTTAGCACTCATTTCACTATTGAGTAATTCATCAACATTCTTGGACGATTCTACCTATTTTTCTATCTTTAATTTTAACCCATCTCTTTCCTTAACAACTTTCTCTAATTCCAGGTTAAGGTTGTTAATTTTTATTTCTCTGCATTTAAGCTCATATTTTTTACCCCAAGCCAGTTCATTCTTTTCATGTACAAGAATTCTAGATTCTATAGATTCTAAGGCTAACTCATAACCCTGAATTTCT
>BQNB010102337.1:8797-19145 GCA_026074375.1 Tanacetum coccineum | reverse complement strand
TCAAGATTTTGGAGATCTCTGTAAAAGTCATTAGGAACGAATTTAGATTTGAGCACAGCTTACCATCCTAAAACTGATGGTCAGAGTGAAAGAACAATACATATATTAGAAGACATGTTGCGTGCTTGTGTGATTGACTTTGGTAGTGGCTGGGACAAGCACTAACCTCTGGCTGAATTCTCATACAATAATAGTTATCACGCTAGTATTAAAGTCGCACCTTTCGAAGCTCTATATGGAAGGAAATGTAGATCGCCTGTATGTTGGAGTGAGGTTGGAGACGCCCAACTCACGGACCATAAATGATTCGTGAAACGAAGGAGATGATTGTGGAAATCAAGAATCGATTATTAGTTGCTCGTAGTAGACAGAAAAGTTATGCGGATGTGAGACGTAAACCTTTGGAGTTCGAAGTGGGTGAGTGGGTGAAAAAGTTATGCTGAAAGTATCACCGTGGAAAGGTGTTGTTCGATTTGGAAAACGTGGGAAATTAAGTCCCCGTTATATTGGACCATTCAAGATTTTATCAAGAGTAGGTCCGGTGGCATATAAACTGGAGTTACCCCGAGAGCTTCAAGGAATACACAATACATTCCATGTTTCAAACTTGAAGAAATGTTTATCGGATGAAGAACTTATCATTTCACTCGACGAAGTAAGGATCGACAAGAAGTTGCATTTCATCGAAGAGTCCATTGAAATCATGGATAGAGAAGTGAAACAACTTAAGCAAAGTCGGATTCCTATAGTTAAAGTTCGATGGAACTCGAGTCGTGGACCGAAGTATACTTGGGAACGGGAGGACCAGATGTGGAAGAAATACTCACATCTCTTTGATTTTAATAAGAAGCAGGCGACAAGATGAATTGATCTTCAGGGAAGAAGATCCCTTTTTAGGGGGAAATGCTGTGACAATCCGTCAAATTCAGGTCGTTATTTTATTCTCGAGTATTAAATATAATTTTCATTTTTATGTTGAGATGTGAACTCACTATTAACCGGAATAAATTAGGGTTTACGTTTGCAAATTAAGTAACGTCAACGAAGAACCGACGAATCCTACATTAAGTATCGACGTTTATGTTATTGAATTTCCGTAGAAATATTTTTATTACATTCGTTTTTATTTTTCGTGTCTCGTACTGTTTTTACTTTTTACGAAAAACGACTACAAATCGTACCTTTTTAAATATCAGACTTTAAAAATACCTGCATTTACAAAATGTGAAACAAGTTTTTAAACTCATCCCACTAAAAACACACCCATGTGGGGCGGCACAAAAGGGCCACATGGTTTAACCATGTGGCATTCAAGCTCTTCCAAATTGCATGTATTGCATGCCTCATTTATATAAAACCATCATCACTTACAAACTTCTTATAGTTAACATTTAGAAAATCATATTCACCTTTTCTTTCTCTCTTGTCTTGCCGCCACCAACACACCACAAACACCCATTCCATAAATTTTTGAAGATCAAATAATAAGAACACTAGCGAATATGACTAACTAGTGTGTTTATTGTATTTTGGGAGTGATTTAAAGGGTTTTAAAGAAGGTTATATTCAAAATTGAGGCTGAGATTATACAAGTATTATAAAGTCATTTTTGGTAAACAAAATGTTGGTCAAAAATTAATTTGGGGTAAAGATCAAGAGTGGTGTAGAAGGCTTCCATTGTTTTGGTCATTTATTCATCATTTTCCTCACTTTGTTGGGTATAATCTCTACTTGTTCTTGTTGTATTTATATTTTTTATTTCATTTTAGGTATGTACATGTATGATATATGATGATCAAGAGGTGAAAAGATTCATGCATGCATAGCTCTAGGTAAGAAATTACTAAATCAATTATTAAAACTTGCTAGAAATCATTGAAAATTTAGGGCTGTTGTTAACAGCAAGTTCTGGATTTTTGAGTTGGCTTAATGTTTGATTTGATTTACCTAAGTTGTAGAGAATTGAGTTATGAACATATGGCTATTTGGATACTCAATGGAAAGTAAAAATTGAATAAGTTATGACCATTTTACCAAAAGACATCAGTTCTGACCATGCTATACAAATGGCACAAAAAGTGATACTTACGTACTGAGTTGGCTAAAAACCTAAAACTATGAGACCTAGATAAAATCATTTAGGTTCTGTACCAATTGGATGATAAACCAATTCATTATGTTTGTAAATGGCATCAAAAATGGTGAAAGTGAGTTTTCAGTCCGAATTTGCAACTTGACCTTTGTGTAGTGATTTGATCATAAGTATATGTATACTAAAAATAAGTATAAAAGTAACCTTGGATCTGTAATATATACTTAAATATGAAACTAAGGATGTAAAGTTTTCAATTATATCATTTACGGTTATTAAAATACGACTATTTTTGTAAACCTAAACGTATATAAAATTTTACGTCTACACGAACACTATAATTAATAAAACTTTTTTACCACTAAAACCCGAGGTGGTAGGACCCACTTCTTGGGAGTTTTTAAAAGTTAACTTACTGATAATAAACATGTCCCGACCTCGAGAACCCGAAAATTTATAATAAGACTCATTTACAAGCTTGAATGGGCCATAAGGCCTAATTGGGCCACTAGGCCCAATGTATTAAAATAGACATATTGGACTTGGCTTTAAGCCCAACCCACTTGGGCTTAATTAATGGGCTAAGACCTGGTCTTGGGTTAATAATATCAACCTAATAACTTAATGGGCTTGCTTAATGGGCCTATTGGGCTTTTTGGACCAATTTGGACAATACTAGTAAAATGGCTAATAAAAACAAGTTAAAAACCTAGAAAACTTTAAGTGTGAAATAATTATATTTCAAGAGCATGATCATCATATAAACTACATGTATACATATACTTATTTAATTTATGAGTTTCGTTAATTTTTATCGACTAGAAACCTAAGACCCGTTACAATTTGTATAGGTCTCGGTTGATCGACGAGCTTACGCCCGAAGTTCTTATTCATCGATATTCTCGTCCGACATCACTAAGTGAGTTCATAGCCTCGCATTTTTACACTTTAATTGTTTTATAAACCCGCGAGGGAGATAACATGCTTGTTTTTAAAATAGAACACAAGGGAGATTGTATGCTAGTTGCCTGGATTATTATTATAAGTTAGCTTAACTCGCTAGATAAAAGACCTGCGGAAATCATGAATTGTTAATTGCCGGGAAATGGCATACGCTTATACATGGAATAGTACTATTTGGAGGCTGCCACCTCCAATCCGTGACGACTGGCTATCGTCAAGTGTCGGGAATATGACACAACGGATGCGTTGTATAGAGAATAATATGCACTCATAGCGAGGGTGTATAGTAGGCATACCTTGTTGGGAACCCCAACATATTGATATGGTAACGTTCAATGTCATGAGGCTTATAAATAATCCCCCGATATAACTTTGTTTGGCCACATCGTTATATCCTGATGAATATTGAGAAATGATACTTGTGTTCGGAAATTTTATTGTTTATATATATAAACTCTATGGATTCACTCAACATTATTGTTGACGTTTTAGCATGTTTTATCTCAGGTCCTTGAAGGTAATTCGGCGATGGAGATTTTGGTTGTCGCTTATGGAAAAACCAAATGTTTTGAAGGCCCATTAAATAAATGTCATTCGAGGAATATTTCAAAAATGTTGTATGAATTATGAAATGATTTGGGACCTATGATGTAAACTTTTATTCGAATGAATGTATTTTAAAACGTCTCTTTTCGAGTCGTTTTCTATGCTTGAGTTGTTATATTATGACGTAGCACCCCAAATGACCCTTCCGCTGAGATATATGAAAATGGGGGTGTTACAGATTGGTATCAGAGCTTAAGTTATAGAGAACAAAAGATTTTCAAAAGAAGAAAATGAACAAAAGAATTTTTGAAATCTTTTAACTATAACTGTACAAGCGAAATCTCCGAATTACCGATGGACAAGAATGAGAAGGAATTATTTATCGATATATATATATATATGGAAAAATATATATGTTATAATATGAAATTTTCATTTATTTGAATATAAATGTTAATTATGTAATTATTTAATACTAATACGAGATATTTATACGACGCAGATTGTCATGGAGAACCCTAATCACCTTAACGAGCCGAACGAAGCTATTCCCGAAGTGAACCCAGTTGTTCCCGAGCCGAACCACGTTGAGGATGCCCATGATCCCAACAAAATGGTTGACATTTGGTATGTGCTTAATTACACATACCTTTTTCCATTAAAAACGGACTTAAAAGACCAAAAACAGACAGAAATTGCCAAATATATGTTTGTTTTGCATTTGTGTTGTGCAGGAAACGGATATTCACAAAAGGACAAAAAACAAAGCCAGAGACGACAAAACTAAGCACGGAATGGAAAAGTGTGTGAAAAGACGAAGCCAAATCGAAGCCAAAAAGTCAATCAAGCCAAAAAGTCAACAGAATAGTCAAAGTCAAAGTCAACCCCGACAAGAGTCAAAGTCAACTCCGAGAAGCCAAAGCAGAAAATATAACTTGAGGGACAAAATTGCCAAGTCCTAAAGTTATATTACAAAGAAAAAAAGACTACAAGGGTGGAATTTGCAATTTACTGAAAATACAAGTAGAGGGGCATTCCTGCCAACCCCTCATACTTGTATTACCAAAAGGACGAAAAATGCAAAACCACTAATAACCTTTGAGGGCCAATCCTGCCACTTCTCCAATGTTATATCACCACAAGGACCATAATTGCAATAAACCTTATAACTTCGGGGGACCAAACTTGCCAACTAACCAAACCTTTACCCTGTCACCTTTTTATAACTCCTTTTCCCGCCAATTTTTCCCCAAACCCTTCACGGGTTTCATCTCCATTCTTTTACCCTGCACCTCTTCAACACCTTGGATAAACCTCACCCTCTCCCTCCACTAACCTCTCCTCAGTCCCCAAACACCTTTCCACCTTGGCAATCCTCACTAATTTCAACAATTTACATTTTCGATGGTGATGATGACTTGGGATTATAATTAAGGGCTGGGATTTGTTCTTGGATTACACTCACACAAGTAACACACTTTGTTTTTGTCTCTATGAAGAAACACACTTTGAAGACCAAGACCTAGCTCGTTTTTGTATAAATAGGGCCAAGTGTAAGCCTTAAAGGCATCTTAGCTTAATCTTAGTCTACTTGTAATTTTCATTAAGTCATTTTACTTATTTTCAGCTTATTAAGCTTTTTCTTTCAGCATTGTATCAATTTTAAAGTTTAATGAAATTTTGAGGTATTTAAGTTAAACTTCAATCTTTAAACTCCAAGTGTTAAGTGGTTAAATTGTGTTAAAGTGAGGTTAAAAAGCTCTTAGAATAGCTTATTTATAAGCTTTCTTCATTGAGTAAACTAAAAAGTTAAGTAGAAAATACAAAAATAAAAAAAAGGTCCACTCTCAATTACCACAGCTTACTTTTTGGAAGATAAGCCAATTATGGAAGGGCTTATGGACACCACCAGCTTATCTTTGATAAGCTGGAGCTTGTAGACAAAGCTTTTAATAGCTTATTACCCCTTGTTTAGAGCAAAGGGCTTTGTAAGTCCTCTTTTCTTCATTTTAGCTCATTTTCTTATATTTGCTTATTTTCAGCTTATTGTGCTTATCTCCTGTTCCAATATGCTTATTTATGCTTATTATTGTTGTTTAGTGCTTAAAATATAGATCTTGTAGTTTAGAATCTAATTGTGCAAGTTTTCTTCAAAACTGTCACTTTTAGCTTTTGTAAACTGTTGGATTTTTGATTTGCTTATTTTAGTGCTTATTTGCTACTGTCTTGTGCTTATTTGTGCTTAATATTGATGTGTGATTATCTTTTGTTGAGTCCCTTGTCCTAAATCTCCATAAAACAGCCTTAAAAAGCCATTTCAATACTTAAAGGGGTGTTTGGGTTAAGCCCAAAATGGGTCAAAAATGTCTAAAATTTCCTATTTATGGTTCAGTTTTCACCAATTTTTGATCTCACTTTTAGGTTAGTTAGATTAGGTTTTAGGTTATGATTTTTTGAGCATAAGCTCATTGGAGGGTGAACTAAATCTGTTTGAGGTTTGTTTAAAGTTTTGAGCTTATTTCAGTAGCTTATTTTAGGTCTAAAAGTGCTTATTCTCATTAAAATCCAAAAAATAGTAGTGTAGTCATTTGTGCTTATTGTGCTTATTTCAGTGGCTTATTTAAAAAAGTGAATAGGTGGGCTTAATAAGGACTCATTAGTGAGCTTATTTCCAAAAGCCCACTTTTCAGTTTGGCTTATTGGTGATTTTAGCTTATTTTCATTTTGGCTTATTTAGGAAAATTTTGGAGTTTACTACTTTTTGATGCAAATTGAGTTAAGTTAAGTTGTGTTTGGTTGAAAAAGCTTTTTGGAATCAGATTAAGCAACATATAAGCTTTCCACATAACAACTTCTCTCTGTTTGAAATATGAGCGTATTTTAGTTTGTAGTGTCAAAATACGCCCAAAAACAAAAAGTCTTAAGCAACTTTCTGGCAATCGCAGCATATTTGGCTTTTTTTAGATTATAAGTGCTTCTTTTCGCAAGGTGTCTTTTTATTAAAGTTGCTTAAATACATGATGATGAAACAATTATGTGTTTATGCGTTGTGGCTCAACAAAGACTTTCTTTAATATGTTCTGCAAATTTATGAGGACTTAGACCTAAAAACGGGATTGTAGCCTTTTCTAGTCAATTTGCAATTCTAGTTTTATTATTAGTTGTCTTTTCTTACTATGAAGTGCTTTTTAGGTTTTGGTAAATCATTGTTTGGTTTATTTACTATTTTTCATTTCCTCACGTTTCATCTGCTGTTTTAGTGAGCTCAGCATACTATATTTATAAGCTAGCTGTACTAACTCAAAGTTAGTACTTGTTTAGTTAAAAACTGTTTAGTACTGTTGTTAGTACTTGCTGATTGTGCGTTCTTTACTTAATTTCGCTTAATTCGCTTTTTGATTTGCTTATTTAGAGTTGTGCTTAGCTTATTTGATGAGTCTTTCGTTTAATTTGAGCATATTTCTGTCTTAGAGTAAGTTTTATGATGTATTGGTTCTCTTTTCTTGCACTTTAGCTATGCTCTAGGCATTATTTTCCTTGACTTATCTTTGAGTGCATTTGCCTATTAGTTCTGTGCTCCAATGATTATAAAATCTTTGTCATTCAGTCATCAATCATCAATCGTAATTTGATTTCTTTCTAAGCCCTCGTAGGGAAAAACGACATCGGAGCTCTCTTAATATGCTTCGGTTTCATTGATTTCGCGGATTTTGTTCCTTGATGTGTATTTATATTTGTTTACATTTATCTATGTATAAAGAGGGTTAAGTTCACGCGAGTCAAGATCTTCTCTCTAGTTGTGAAGATGACTACAGTCAAGTTAGTCTTAAGTATTGTAGCTGCAGGAGCCTTCTTATGTGGGAGCCTTGAATGATACATCTACACAACACAAAAGCGAGGGTTTTCAGCTAGCTGGGCAGGAAGAAAACCTAGAGTGCAAGTTGAAGAAAAGTCTGTACGGATTAAAGCAAGCACCGAGACAATGGTACTTGAAATTTGATAGTTTTATGCAGAGGGCAGGGTACAAGAGATGTGCTATGGACCATTGTTGCTACTAAAAAAAAGGTTGGTTCGTCCTCCATTATATTACTGTTATAGGTTGATGACATGTTGGTTTCACAGAGTTCACCTTGGCCAGAATTTCACAGCCTAAGTGGTAGTTGTCCTTGTGTTCGAGTGAAGGAATAAATGCTGAGAGACGGTGACGTTATGTCGATTACTAGTTGGTGTAACAACAGTCGAGTGGGAGTCTAGACTACAGAAGAGTATCACTATGTTAACTATAGAAGTCTAGTTTATGGCAGTTGCATAAGCAAGCAAAGAATTGATATGGTTGAAGTCTCTTAAGAAGTTAGACTGAGCTCAAGCAAAAAGTGTTTAATACTGTGACAGAGAAACCAAGAGTTTGATTCATCTTGTGAAGAATCTAAAGTTTTGCAGTTGGCAAAGTTGTTCGGAATGTTGATTAATGAAGGGTCTTATCTTGGTCTGAGATTCTTGGAACGAAGAGCCTTGCAGATATGTTCACCATGTTGGTGATGAAAGAGAAGTTGAAGTTCTAACGATCTTCAGTGGCCTCCGAGTGAGTTGAAGCCGGAGGATGGTGTTTACAGAGAGAGTTTATTACATTAATGAGGTGCAAGTTCATGATTCCTGTTGAGATAACCGTCAAGTATCTCTCCTAGTGTCGTTTAAGTTCAGTTCAGTTTGTTCCCTCAGACGTCTGTTTGACTTGTAAAGGTTATGATTTAGAATCCACTAGTTTAAAATGATTTATCTTCAAAATATTTGTAGCACAAATTTGTTCCCTGACGATATAAGTCTAACTGATCGGTATCGTCTTTGTTGGTGGGTGGGGTGGGCGTGTTGGGAGGATGGTGAAGGGGCTGTTGTGGGGGTAGAGTTTGAGGTGTTTTTCTCGGTGTTAGGTGTTGTTTAGGCGCAAAGGGTGGGGGGGTGGGATTTTTAGTTAGCGGTGGTAGTTGTCTGGCTCCTAGGTGTAGAGACCCACGTCTGCACACTCTTTATTGAATGGTGTAGGCGGCCTTGAGTGTGTGTGTGGGTTGCTAGTGGTCCTGCTTATAAAACATTCTATACTCTGCGCCTATCAAGTACACCCCGCCCCTCCACCCCTACCACGTATTTCTCTATATTAGAATGTGAAGACCAAATATAGGACACCGAATTGTGACGTGGCGTCCCGGAGGCGCCACGGGTTGTGTGTGTGTGTGTGTGAACACGTGTGCCTAGCCAGGTAGAGAACGATCACGCCGTTCACTAGAGTGGGACAGGTGGCTCCAACGACTCGTAGACATGTTGGTCTGTATCGTTGGAAGGGAGGCCTATTGTAGTATTGGGTTTGAGGGGAGGATTGTTGGGTGCAAACCCAATCCCACATTAGTAGAATAAGTAAAATGAAGATGGGTTTCACACTTATAAATACCCCTCTCATTGTAATTGTAAACTAGGATCTGGGTGTGTGTGTTTTGTACCCTGTGCAGTTTGGCAATGGCCTGAGGAGTTTAGCTCAAAGCTTAATAATATCTCTCTGGTTTGATCCCGTGGACTGCCAAGACTATCGTAGTCGTGGATACCACGTCATATCTTGTGTCGATTATATTCCACATTTATCTTCCATAAGCCTTGTTTGTATTCTTTGTTTGTGCGAGTGGTGTGTGCATGAGTTGTATACCGTACAGGGGTCTATACAGAGGTGTGTGCAGGTGCGATATACCCTAACACTATTGCACCTAATGTAAGTCTATTATTCACATTATCATCTCTTTTTTTTATTGCAGCCTCTACATCACTTGTAAGTCTATTATTATTATTATTATTATTATTATTATTATTGTTGTTGTTGTTGTTGTTGTTGTTGTACACATTATTGATCATGTCTTTTTCTAATATAAATTTACACTTATTGCACTGCACTAGTTTTGTAATATAAGAGAAATATAATAAATGGCGCCTTAAAACAGAAGTCAAGGAGCTATTTAACAAAGCACTGGAGGATACATTCCTTGAATTTACAAAAAAGTGGAAGATGAATTGGTGCAAAAAATATGGTGATTTCCAATGGTATATACATAAATTGTTTCCATGTTTCTTACTTTCTATCTTTGCCACATTTTGTTTTTTCTTCTTAATAATGCATGAAGAAATTTACAGCGATAATGTGTTGAGCATACGGCCTAAAATTAAAAAAAGCAAAAAACGCAACAACACCCGCTATCAAGATATTGAAGGACCAAAAGATGTTGGAGAGGTAATATTCTTTTGTCAACCGTTGCTGATTTTGGAATATATTATTGTTTTTTCCCTTCTGTAATCTTATGTTTCTGTGTGCTATTCTAGAGAATCAAAGACACACTTGTGAAGTAGAAATCTCACATGAAGCCGAATTCTGACGTGAAGCAGAGATCTCACATGAAGCTGAGATCTGGCATGACACTGAAACCTCACATGATAGAGGGAGATCCCTGAGTATATGGTGTTGGTTTTGTAGCTATAAATTTATTAGGGAATTGGATGGTTGAGGTATCACTTTTTTCTTTCTTTTCCACATATTTTAAAGGGTTAATTACTTGAAAATGTATCATACTTGTCACTTTTTGTTACTATGTGTACTAAACTTTTTTTTTTCTTATTGTGTGTACTGAACTTTCAAATTTCGATCTTTGTGTGTATTTTGTCACTATTCTGCCATATAAAATGACCATTTTACCCTTTGAACTATGAAAAAAG
>BQNB010102336.1:0-24270 GCA_026074375.1 Tanacetum coccineum | reverse complement strand
AATCGGAAGTAGATAGCTAGGTTGTAAACGGGTTGCTGTAGACGAAGATGCGATATTGAGATATATATATTGGTTAATGTAGGAATATTATATGCGACATATTTGTTGGGTTCAGTTCTTGAGCCCTTCAGTCTCTCAGTAGATTTAAACATAAAATCCTCTAAGTCTTAGTCAAGCGTCTTTCAGTTTGAGTCATTGAAGGTTCTTCAGCAGCATCAGCTCTTCATGTCCTTAAAAGATTGAGAAGTATTTTCACTTCAGTTTATGCAGCGGATCAGAAACTGAAGAAAAACCAATGTAAAGAGCTTCAGTTCTGCTTCGTTGACAATTCTAAGCTAAACGTTGTCTATCTCTTTAACAGAAGTTTGAAACTTTGTTTCACTTCTAGAAGGTTTACAAGGCGGGAAAAAAATTGCTTTATATAAAAAGGAATAAAGCAATCTTCTTGGGAAAGACTACTTCTAGCGTTGGTATATAAGTACAACAACTTTTATTTAAAAGACTATACCTGGTACTTTAGAGCACGTCTGCATTAAATGGTATCTCAACCACCCATTGGATGCATGACACGCGTACTAGGTTAACTTGTAAACCCTAATTCCTTTGCTTATAAAAGGAAAGGGATATTGAGAGTAAATGTTATCTCTTCCAATTAATGTGATACACATTGAAGAGCAATTATCTCTCAAACAAACTGAATAGAAACTGCTGAAGTTGAAGCTTCAGTTCTAGTAAAATAGTTTGTTTTCTTATACTCTTAACTTTGGTTAAAGTTTAAGTTCGAAGGAGATAACACCCCAATTGTCATTAAACCACCTTGCTATTCCGTAAGCAAGGTGTGTCATAGATTCTTTATTTGATTCTAATAAGAACTTATACGTTGAAAAGTTACTTCTATGTGTTTTAAACTTGTTCTCTAAATTGTTCATATATATTTGTTTAATACTCACTTTGTTGCCATGGAATGTGATTAGTTTAACTTGATAAACCTTATATCACATTCAAGGGGACCAACAAGTAGTATCAGAGCAGTTTAATATAAAACCTTTCAAATTTTTCACATAACTGTTCAAAAGATTTTTAAAATCAAGATACATTAACAATGGCAGTAGAAGTACCACAGACTCTTGAATATAAGGGTGGTCAGTTAAATGTTGCTCCTTTACTAGAGGTGGAAAATTTCACCAATTAGAAAAAGAGGTTTATGTGCCACATAATTGGTATTGAACCCTAATTTAAAAACATAATTAAAAATGGTCTTTTTATCCCTATGACAGCTGGTCAAAGGAAGGCTAAAGGAAAATGAACGTCTGATGAAAGAAAAGCTGCTAACATAGATTAGCGACTCAGCTAAATCAACCTGGAATGACATGATAAATCAAACTGTCATAAACTGCTTAACAACTAAATCAACATGAGATGACTTGATACTGTATCATGAGGGCCCCTCTGATGTGAAATAAAGTAGGGTCATGGACCTAAATTTGTGTTACAACACCTTTAAATTCAAACAAGGTGAATCACTAACACAAACTTTTACCAGATACAAGGATTTAATGAATGAGTTGGTAAATGATGACATCAAACTTTTAAAGCTTGAAATAAATACTGGTTTTATAAATAGGTTACCAAAGAAGTGGCTAAGTTTATGCCAAAGTCTCAGAAACACAAATCATGTGAAAGATTATGAGCTTGCTTCTCTATTTGGTAAACTTAAATATGAAGAAAACCTAATAGGCAGTATTTATGAGACTGAAAAGAACAAATCTCTTATCTCTGCAACACCTCGATCAATTGCTTTCTTCTCTACCTCTATTATCCAGGACTTTCAAGATAGCCCTGATGATGAAGAGGATACAAGAAGAAGTCAAGAGTACTTAAATGACCTAGAAGAAGAATATCAAGCAAGAGTTCTTTTAGCCAAGTCTAAAAGATTCTTCAAAAAGGGTACTTAAAGGATAAGTAGTGCAAAAGCAACTGACTAAACTGAATGCCACAAATGTGGCAAGAAGGGTCATTTTGCAAAAGACTGTTGGTCAAAATCTTCAGTTCCTTCATATCAGTCACCCTTTCAACCAAAACTTCTCAATTCCTCTCAGCTCAAACCAGAACTAAGGCCTACCAAGGACTTTGAGGCCAAATACAACAAAGTCAAGGCAAAACTGGCTCTCCTAAGTTCAAGTGCTTCAGCTTCCAAAGCCTCAATTGTTAAGAACAAAGGTCTTATTGCTGAAGCCTATGAATGGGATGAAAAAGAAGTGTCATCAGATAACAATGAGATGGTTGAGGTTAAGGTACTCATGGCACTAGCTAAAGATAATGATGCGGTCAGCAAAGAAGGTGCCAGAAATGGTGAATGGCTAAAGATCTCCATAAGAAAGGTACACACTCTTCTTTAAATGGAATATAATGATGATAGGAAGAACTATATAGAATATTTATGTATTGATCTAAATTATGTTGAAGAACAAAGAACTAATCTTATGTCAAAACATAGAAATCTTGTTCAAAAACTGAATGCATGCAAAGAATAGCTTTTGGTACTAAAACAAGCAAAACTTAAATTTTATACCATGCAGCATGTAAACACTGAAATTCTCAAAGAGAATAAAAACCTAAGAATAGAACTGAAAGAGCTAACAGAAATCATTGAAACATGGCTAAACAGTTCTAATAAAGTGAATTAGTGTATCAGTGAACAAATTCCCATACAAAAGAATATCCTAGGAGTTAATCAACTCACTGATGATCCCTCCAGTTCTGGGCAAAAAGACATAGTCTATTAAAAATCTTTAGCTAATGACACAAAAATATCCATACCTGGTGTTGAAAAACCCTTGTTATCTAAAGCTGAAGGTTTTATCATGCCAAATCATGATACTGTCACTAACTCTTTAGGGACTGATTATGATTCAACTAATGAATCTTCAGTCTGTAGTACCCTTCTTCCTCAACTGGAAAAGTTGGATGGTGATGAACCTGTCTCTGGACCAAAGACTATCAAATCAATTTTGAAGTCAAAATTCACATTCAAAGCTGAAGAAGGTATCATTATAAATAAACCATCCTCAGCTCTTGCTAAGGGTAACAAAAGCACTTCAGCTTCAAAAGTTAACTCAGCTCCTATTGGTAAATTAAAGAATGTGAAAATTAAAGATGACCCTCCCTTGGCTATTGTAATGAAAGAACTTAACAATCTAAAATTACAAATTAGCAAGAATCGGTCATCTTACTTTAGAAATAACCAACATCAACAGGTTCCCCAAAATGCACTTCAAAACAAATACAAAACACAACTCTAAAAGGGTTGTAAACTTTGTGGATTAAACAATCATCTCTCTGAGAATTGTTACAAAGTTTTGTATTGTAAAAAGTGTGAGAGAACTGATCACAGAACATGTGATCATGCTGAATTCATGTCTACTATAAACATGACTCAACATATTAAAAGTCTGGGTGGATCCTCATGAAGATCCATGATCCAAAGACTATCAAAACGCTTCTTTCCTCCCTACATACACTGTGGACGTATTGATCATCTATCTGATGATTGCTTATACTATCCCATATGTAAAGTATGTGGAAGTTATGATCATGAAATAAATGGTCATAACAGGATCATCTCTCTTGAAAAAGAAATCAAACCAAGAAACCTTCAACATGTCATCAAAAGATGTGAAACTTGTGGTAGCATAGTTCATAACACAACTGATCATTATGACATTAAATTGTTCAAAAGAGGTGAAGTTCTTCATGCTAAGAATGCTGATGCTCTAAAATCAAAGAAGACTGGATCATCAAAAGCAAACAGATCTAAGACCCCCACTAGGGGGTGGGTTTCCAAGAAAAACTAACAATTCTTAACCTATTTGTGCAAGTATCACATGAGGATGTCTAGTTAGCACATAGAATATGGATACTTAAGACATATGAATAATGAAATCAGTTACATGCACAAATAGAAGAAGCAACTAGAACCTAAAGTAATGTTTGGAGAGAATTCTACATACACCACTGAAGGTCATGGCTCTATAAAAATAATGGTTTAGTTCTCATAAAAGTAGCTTTTGATGAAACAGCTGATGACGGTTACTTCCTTGAATACTCACTCATTTCCAAAGCATTCAGGGTCTTCAACACAAGAAGACAACAAGAAACCTATCACATCACATTTAATGAAAGCCATGATGCTATTAAATTCTCAAAACCTTCAGTTGACAACATCAACATTGCTGAAACTGAATAATATCCACCTGATGAATATCTTCATCCTTATGAGCCTTCTCAAAGGTATCAAAGAAACAGAAATGATGTGTCCATAGAGCCCTATGAAAGTCATGAACCAGTTGTTCTTGAAACTAAAGTTTCATCTGACCAAAATGGTCAAACTGATCAAAATGATCAATCTGCTCAAACTGATGAAATCTTAAATGATGATCAGTCTGAACATTCCAATCATACCAATGATGAACAAATCATTGATAATCTCTACAACACTGAAGATATTCAGATCTCTGAACTCTTATCCTCTCTAAATGTAGAGGATACTTCAATACATGATACAATTCCAATCCTTAATCTAGAATTGTCAAAAAGAAGGCATAAACCAAGATAAAACCTCTACTTCAGTTACAAGGCTTGAAGCAATCAGGATCTTTCTTGCCTTTTGTCACTTACATGAACTTCATAGTTTATCAAATGAAAGGAAAACTCGGAGCATGACTACGTCTTTAGCTACTCCGGGAATATTAAATAAGCCAACGATGCTGAGTACCCGATCAATGTGATCGTAAGCATCCTCGTCTTTATTCCCAGAGAAAGTGTCTTCCCTCAGTTCGCGCATGAACTGACTCTTGATTTCAAAATTAACATTGCCTCCGATTTCGGGTTTAACCACGCCCGGTGCCTCGTTTTCTCGTGACAATGCTAGGTATTGATCCATAGTAAGAGTATCGACGTCTACTCCAGCCATGGTTCCTGCAGATATAGAGTTTAGAAAAAGAAGAGAAATAATAAAATAATCAAATTAATTCTAATTTTTAGCTCCCCGACAATGGCGCCAAAAACTTTTAAAATATATTTTTATCAAGTTTTAAATTTATGAAACTCGATCTACCTAAAGACGCACTAACGGGCAGAGAACCTGATCGTGGGTAGTATAGAATGGTAAATCTGAGGTCGTCCCAAGAGCTAAGGTATAATTAGTTTTAATTTGAAGTGTCACGTTTAGAAAATGTTTTTTTAGAATTGATTTTAAATAAATAACAATAAAATAAACAGCTAAAAAGTAAAAGGATAGGATATATCAAGAGAGAAAATGTGCTAACCTAGTTACTTCATTACTATTGTTATGAAGACATTTTCCTGTGCAATGTCAAACTATGGTTTCATTACTGGTTTCTAAGGTTGATAGACTTGAATGTGCATATACAGTCTATCCTATACTCCATGCGATTCCAAATTAGTCCCGAATTATCTGGGAGGTAGGTTATCCAGGTTGCAGTGATTAATTCCAACTACTCCCAAAACATATCTAAAAACCTATAAAGATTATTAACCCCCTCTGAAAGAGTTCTTGTGCTTTTTAAGTATTAAGTGATAAGTGTGGTGACCGGTCAGTTCCTACACTAGGTAAGGAGTTAGTAATCCTCCCTAGTACCCATTGGATCCCATCATGACAAGATAATCTATTAATGAGGCAAGCTAGGTCCAAACCACCCGTACTACTAAAACCCAGGGTTACACGATAGTCAAGGAATATCTAACGAAATCATAATTTAACAGGAAACAATCATAACAACAGTAATTATATAACTAGGCCAGCATTTTAAGTGCTTAGCCGCTCATGGTAACGGTAACACAGTAAGAGATAGAAGAAATCATATATTAAAAACTCATAATTTTTATAGTATTTGTATTTTGAACGATTAAATACAAAAAGTAAGTAAAGTGTGCTCTCCCTTGGACTCCAAGTGGAATTCTTCGAAGGTTGGAAGCCTTTGTCGCCTCTCCAATTGGCTGTGGAGGAAGTGATGTCGGATTAGCTTGAATGAGGCCTCTATTTATAGAGATCAAACCTATTACGGCGTAACTAATAATTGTGTTACGGCGTAACCATCATACACGACATTCCATATTTAAGCAGCTATTACGGCGTAACCAGATATGGTGTTACGTTGTAATCTTCATATAACTTCCATATGTACGTGATCTTCATTCCATATTTGTGGATCTTCATGGTTACGGCGTAACTGGATAAGGTGTTACGCCGTAACTATAACTTTGACGAGATTTCCTTCCAAATATAGGGTTACGGCGTAACTAGATATGTTGTTACGCCGTAAAGTCTTCCTTGATCTTCGTACTTGCTTAATTTATGTTACGGCGTAACCATTTTTGGTGTTACGCCGTAACACTCTTCAGAATTTACACTTTAAGTCCTTTTCCCTTATTTCTTGTCACATTCATGCATTTCACCTGAAAACTACAAAATAACTGAAGATATCTTGTTTTCGAGTGTCGGTGAAACATTTGCAGGTATGTTAGGGGGTGTTTTGCCACAAAAAAGTATTAAATATTTAATGTTATCAAATATCCTTCCATTTAACTTCTGCTTGCCCTCAAGTAGAACTTGTTAAAACATTTCATAAAAAGATTTCTCGAGAATAACTTCAAGAAATGAGTTTATAAAACTCTTATGATAGAAAACATCAAAGCCGAACACCTAACGAAAAGGAGATAAAAAGTCACTCAGCTCTCTACTAGTCTAAGTGTTTCATTTTCGAGGTGATCGTTTAATTGCATAGTCATAGCATGTATTCTATCATAAGCTTGGAAAGTACACAAGTCTGCACCAATTAGAATTAGGGTCTAAATAATTTTCAAAGGCAACAAGGGTAATATGGTTTTAAAGGGTTAATAAGGGGTTAGGATAGACATGGAATACACATTTAATGGTGATAATGTAAAAACACAAAACAAATAGTCTAAAGTAATCTAAGGTTGTCATAACTAGTTACTGTCCATCCATGGGTCCAAGAGTCAAAGTCTGAAAATCTGATCTTCAATAATTGGCTACTAGCTCTATTCTTCATAAGTATCGGTATGACTTGGTGTAATAATGGGCCACTAGCTCCCTTTTACAGAGATGTTTTGGTGCAAGTATGGGCTACTAGCTCCATTTTTTATATTTTTTTATTTTGCACCATCTTTACATTTTTAGCACATGGGTGGCCTTTTGTTACACCCTCTTTTCTTCATGGTAAATATGCAAATGCTACATGGGTTTATATCTTTAATTATTGCCCCTGCAACATCCGATATTATATGTACACCCCCCCCACTTGAGATAAACAATGTCGAAAATGGTGATACAGGGGGGTCTTTATAGATTATAATTGATTGGTCTTCCACGAAAGCATATAATCTTCGTTCCTATTCCCCCGAACCATGGACTTAAGTAGCCAGAGATTTCAACACAAAGAAAAATAAAGACTACAGGGTAGGCTAAGGTGAAATGGTGTAATGAAAACATATAGAGTAGGTTGAAAACATAGATTGGTTTAACATGGGTGATCTAAGGGTATCTTGCACAAATAATGAGTGCAAATAGAGGCGGCAACACGGGCGGGCACGGGCACCGGGCAAAACAGGCACGGGCTAAAACGGGCGCGGGCTAAAACGGGCTCGGGCTAAAACGGGCGCGTGCTAAAACGGGAACGGGCCAAAACGGGCGCGGGCTCAAACGGGCACTCATGGGATAAATGGGCTACATGACATTTTTGTACGCTTACAGACATTTTCTTACAATTTATTACGTTCTTGTCCGTTTTTTACGTTTTCGTCTGTATTTTTACGTGTTCGCCCGTTTTTTTAGGTTTTCGCCCGTTTTACGTTTTCGTCCGGTTTTTTTAAGTTTTCGTCCAGTTTTTTTTTCGTTTTCGTATGTTTTTTTACGCTTTCGAACGTTTTTTTTACGTTTTCGTTCGTTCTTTTACGATTTCGTCTGGTACTTTACGTTTCCACCCGTTTTTTTACGTTATCGCTTGTTTTTTACTTATTCGCCCCTTTTTTAACGTTTTCACACGTTTTTTACGTTTTCGTCCGGTTTTCTACGTTTCGTCCGTTTTTTTACGTTTTCGTCCGTTTTCTTACTTTTTTGTTCGTTTTCTTACGTTTTCGTTCGTTTTCTTAAGTCTTCGTCTGTTGTTTTACGTTTTCGTCTGTTTTTACATTTTAGCTCGTTTTTTTACGATTTCGTTTGGTTTTTTATGTTTTCGTTCGTATTTTTACGTTTTCGCCTGGTTTCTTATGTTTTCACCGGTTTCTTACGTTTTCGTCTATTTTCTTACGATTTCGTATGTTTTTTTCGTTTATGTACGTTTAGGTCCATTTTTTACGTTTTCGTCCGTATTTTTACTTATTCGACCGTTTTTTACGTATTCGTTCGTTTTTACATTTTCGTCCGGTTTTTCACGTTTTCGTCCGTATTTTTACGTATTCGACCATTTTTTACGTATCCGTCTGTTTTTTACGTTTTCGTCCGGTTTTTTACTTTTCATCTGTTTTTTTACGTTTTCGTCTGTTTTTTACATTTTCGTACGTTTTCGTCCATTTTCTTATGTTTTCATATGTTCTTTTCGTATACGTACGTTTACGTCTGTTTTTTTGTTTACGTCCGTTTTTACGTTTTCGTATGTTTTTTTACGTTTTCATTAAAAAAGAAACGTGCGGAAACGGACGAAAATGTAGAAAACAGGCGAAAACGTAAAAAACCAGACGAAAACGGAAAAAACAATACGACATCGTAAAAAAACGTACGAAAACGTAAAAAAAGGAACAAAAACATAAGAAACTGGGCGAAAACGTAAGAAACCGGACGAAAACGTAAAAAACAGACGAAAACGTAAAAAACTAGACGAAATCGTAAAAAAACGTACGAATACGTAAAAAAGAGCTAAAACGTAAAAAAAACAGACAAAAACGAACGAAAGCGTAAGAAACCAGACGAAAACGTAAAAAACGAGCGAAAACGTAACAAACAGACGAAAATGTAAAAAAACATATGAAAACGTAAAAAAGCGTACGAAAACGTAAAAAACGAGCGAAAACATATAAAACAGACGAAAACCGTAAAAAACAGACGAAGACGTACGAAAGCGTAAGAAACCGGAAGGAAACGTAAAAACGGGCGAAAACGTAAAAAAACAGACGAAAGTGTAAAAAAACAGACGAAATCGTAAAAAACGGACGAAAACGTAAATAACGTAAAAAAAACATGCGAAAACGTAAAAAACGCGCGAAAACGTAAAAAAAAACGAAAACATAAAAAACTGACGAAATCGTTATAAAATGAACGATAACGTAAAAAAGTAGAGGAAACGTTCGAAAACGTGCAAGATGAGACAAAAAAGAAAAAGAATAAGAAATCATAGAAGAAAGAAAGAAAAAGAAACGGGACAAAAAAGGTTTGGCCGTTTTGGGCAAAATTCGCCCTCTTATATATCATTTCCGCCCGTTTAGCCCATTCATATTTCTCTCTCCGCCCATAAGAGCCCATAACAAAATAAGGATGAGGCAAACGCCCATAACTTTTAAAAAAAGTGTCAAAAAAGGCCCAAAAGTTGCTATTTGGGCTACTTTTGCCACCTCCAAGTGCAACATAAGGGTTTATCACGGGAGGTCAACAAGTCAGTGTACCAAGTCTATAAACACACACATATAGGCTATTTGGGTGATTTTCTAAGTGTTACCATCTTGAACTATCTATTCCTGCTAATCAATTAGGTCTCGAAATAATGTACATGCCAAGTTTTAAAGTCTACAATACTACCGGCACACTCAATATCTTGGTAGATTTTTGAGTAATATGATGGAAACGAATGTCACACCCCGCCTAGGCGGAAACACGAGGTGTAACATCATGGATATCATCACAACACAATGTTGTCTACTATAGAGAAATCTAAATGAAGGAAATAATCAAATGGACACTATGTGTCATGACAATACCCAACACAAGTTAAAGGAGTCTTGCATTACAAAAGTAATGTCGTACACAAAACAACATAATCCGAAAACTAACAATCTCCAACAAACAAGTATCAAGCAAAACAAATGTCATAAATGAAAAGACTAGAAAAGACAACTCCACAAGCAATGCCTTGGGTGTCTCTAGCCAAACTTCCTAACATCCTTCTTATCTTTACGATACTCCCTTGAAAACGATGCTTAAAAACGTCAACATAAAGTTGGCGAGAGTCATAGGTTTAAGACACGATATAAAATCTAAACTGCACATTACTGTGATAATAAAGAAAACATTGCAGGACAATAAATGAACTATCATATAGGCTAACATGCAAATCAAATCAATCACACAAATAACCGGCAAATGACTACAAGACGTCTCATATCGCACCAAGGTCCCTGTGGTTACCCCCTTAGCCCCGACCATGGATACTCTCAATAACCATCCTGCCCACTAGGCCACAGTACCATCCACTAAACAGGCCATGGATACCCGCAGGTGACCCCCCTGACTTAGTTCACAATTCTCAATATCACATCACAAAACATGTAGCACACAACATACAATAGTCACGTATAGTCCATGCATCTTTGACAACACATTATCACAGTAATCAAAACATTTCCAAACACTTTGCATCATTTCCACCCCAATAAATCATAAGAAAAGAGGGGCTATAAAACTCACCTGGAATACTCAAACGCAGCTTCCAAATCTCTACACGTAACTATACAAATAAATAAACACAGTTACACGCGACCAAGCTAAAAGCTCTAGTCCATGTAACACACATATGATGGATGTCTAAGGGTTTAGTTAACCATCATGGGTCACCCCGACACCATGCCCAACCTTAACCATCTCATTAACACTTTACACTAGCTACTTACAATTAACTCAGAATTGCAGAATTTTAGTGTCTCTTTACGTACCCAAAACCCTTACTTAATGACCTTTAAAATTATAGAAAAAATATCTATGATCTTTGTGTTCTCTAACTACCATTTGGATCCCAAAAGCCCTTTACAATGCCAAGTACTCCTAAGAAAATCAAACTTCAAAACAGTCCCAATTCGGATCAGATTGCACACTAAAAAGTTTGGACTTATTAACCATACTTAGACATGCTTTCAA
The DNA here is from genome assembly GCA_026074375.1 of Tanacetum coccineum. Classification (NCBI taxonomy): domain Eukaryota; kingdom Viridiplantae; phylum Streptophyta; class Magnoliopsida; order Asterales; family Asteraceae; genus Tanacetum; species Tanacetum coccineum. Next base: position 13,106 of record BQNB010102336.1, on the reverse strand, counting down.
AGGCTAATTTTTACAGGATTATCCATAGACATATAGAACTTAACTACTGTAAAGTATAATCATAATTCACTTTTAAAGTCAATAGGTTTTACCCCTCACACAACATGACCTAAATCTACCCTATATTTACTGATCTGACAACCTGTTTGTAACCAACATTGAATAGACTTCCCACCTTAAAAAACCTTTCGAGTCTGGATTCTATCGCTTTTATAAGTAGACTCTTTTGGCTTATTCATAGGCTCAAGAAACATATCAATACACGTTTTTATCATCTAGATATCAGTCGTTGAACACGATCTAAAATTCTACTCAACCCTAAATCAAGTTTTAACGCAAATCTAACCTAACCAATTGCATGAACATGACCCTAATCAAGCCATAATCATTCTATCATCATAAAATATCATTAATATTCTGAATTTTATGAAACCCTAGAATCCATCATTGATTTTGTTACATGAATGCATGATTTAAACTAGGATTGAACGCACTTACCTTTGATTACAAGCACCTAATTAACAATTCTTGAATGATTCTTGGATCCACAAGTGAAAATCAAATTAGGGTTTTGGGGAGCTGCATTCATACGGAAACAAGAAGAGGGGAGAAAAGGATGGGCCAAGTTGGGTTTTTAAATCTATATCCTAAGTCCTAGCCCAACCCAAACTTAGCTTAGTAAAAAAAATACTTTTTTTTCTCTAAAACCGGACGCACCCTATATTATATATTATTTTTTTATTATTTTTTAAATTATTAATTAACTAATTTACTTCATTTACCTTAAGTTTTTATAAAAACCTAAGCTAGTTTGATTAAACCTTTTTACTTAAACGCTACTTACTAAACTTTCTAAATATAAGCTTGTCATTCACCAACCTTTCTATTTTTAGAAAGTTTGCTACAAACTTTTATATTTCACTCACATGCTTCCTTTCCAATAACTTACACTTCTTATAAACGCTTAACTCTTAAAAACCAAGAATTGACGTAGCAATGCATGCAACACGTCTTTCATTTCCATTATCACCACACGTGAACAAATGGAATACTTAACACCAAACTCATATGCACACAAAATAAGATAATCATTTACCTCTAAAATGACATCATGCACATAAGTAACCCACTTCAACATACATATAGAACACATAGCACGCAAGAAACATACAAAATGGACACTTAGCCATTTCTAAAGGTATAAACTAACCTGCTCAAATCACGGTTGTCACAGTATCCCCTCCTTATGGAAATCTCGTCCCGAGATTTAACTAGTTGGTTCAACAGCACGATCAACAAATAAATGAGGATACTTAGACTTCATATAGTCTTCGCGTTCCCAAGTGAACTCGGGACCACGCTTTGAATTCCAACGAACTTTCACAAGTGGTATTCTACTACGTTTCAAACTCTTAATCTCACGATCCATAATTTCTACAGGTTCCTCAACAAAACGTAAAGTCTTGTCGATTTTGATTTCATTCAACGGCACATGCAAATTAGCATTCCCCAAACACTTCTTCAAATTTGACACATGAAAGGTGTCATGTACGCTATTTAACTCCTCAGGTAACCTCAACCTATACGCTACAAGGCCAATCCTTTCAAGGATCTCAAACGGTCCTACATATCTTGGTGCTAACTTACCCTTCTTTCCAAAACGCACTACGCCATTCCAAGGCGACACCTTTAACAATACACGATCTCCCACCTCAGACTCTAACGGCTTACGCCTAAAATCAACATAGCTCTTTTGACGATCTCTCATCGCTTTGAGCTTTTCCTTAATCAATACCACCTTATCTGCCGTCTCTAGTACTAACTCAGGTCCAATCAAGCTACTTTCTCTAATCTCTGCCCATAGAACAGGCGACCTACATTTCCTACCATACAAAGCTTCAAACGGAGCACACCGAATGCTTAATTGATAACTACCACCAAAATCGATAACACATGCCCTCATTATATCCTCCAAAGTCTGATTCATACGTTCCCTTTGTCCATCCGCTTGAGGATGCTAAGCAGTACTCAAATCCAATCGCGTCTCTAACACTTTCTGCAGCGTCTGCCAAAACCACGAGGTAAATCATCCATCTCAATCTGAGTTGATCGTCACCAGAATTCCATTCCTTGCTATTATCTCATCAATATAAATCCTTGCCAACTTCACATCTTGCAATCTTCTTGTATAGCTAGTAAATGAGCTAACTTGATCAGTCTATCGACCATCACCCAATTCACATCATACTCACTACTTTGACCTTGGAAATTTAGTGATAAAATCCATGGTGATTCTATCTCATTTTCACTCAAGTATCTCAGGCTGTTGCAGTAAGCCAAAAGTCTTTGACATTGCAGCCTTCACCCCTTAAACAAATCCGACAATTGCTAACATAGGTAGCTATATCCTTTTCTCACTGGCTACCAATACATGTCTCCCAGTATAGTACAATCTTATCCGCTCCCCGATGTACCAAGTACCTTATGCATGGCCTCAACCATTACATTTTCTTCCTACCAATAGAACCCTAATTCAATACCATAAAGTATAAACTCTGTCTCGTTTACTTTCATCGCTGCTCTAAACCATGTAGCCCTTTCTGCGATACGTTTTCTCTTTTGCTTTGGAACGCCTCACTTTGGCTGCCAGTATCATTCCTCTTACTTGTCTTGATTTCACTCTCTCCTTTCTACTCAATTCATTACCCACTACATTCGCTTTATCGGGGTATCACACAAATCATTCTTCAAAGTCTGAAAAGCCTCTTCTTGTTCTACGCTCTACTCATACTTCTGATCCTCTCAGTTAGGAAGTAAGGGGGTTAACAATCTAAAAAAAACATGATGAACTCGTATGTAACCCGCATATCCTAAAATAATCGTCCATTCCTCACTGAGCCACACTCTTACTCGGTCCCATATGAATACATTAAAAAAAAAAAAAATGTTTGAACCACTGTCTAATGAAGCACTTCTTCCACAAAACTCACACTTAGAAACTTACATACAGCTTCTCCTTCCTCCAGTGACTCCAACACAAACTTCCAAATGAACTTCATATTCCTCCTTCGACTTTGAGTAGGTCAGAATGTCATCAATGAATACGATGACAAACTACCAAGTATGGTTTGCACCCGATTCATTAAGTCCATGAAAACTACTGTGCATTGGTTAACCCAAAAGGCGTAACCGTAGACTCAAAATGTTCGTATCACGTTCAAAATGCGGCCTTTGGAATGGCATCCTCATTCCACGTAGCTAGATATAACCTGACCGAAAATCTACCTTTAAGAAAGGACACGCTCTTCGTAACTGATCAAACAAGTCCTCAATTCTAGGGAGAGGATAACGGTTTTTAATAGTTAGTTTGTTCAACTCCTTAAAATCAATACACATGCGAAAAGAACCATCCTTCTTCTTAACAAATAACACCGGTGCTCCCTACTGAAAATGACTAGGTCATATGAAACCCTTGTCTTCCAACTCTTGAAGTTGTCTAGACAATTCTTGCATTTCTGAGGGTGGTAGATGATATGAAGACTTCGCGACTGGCGTCGCTCCATGAACCAAATCTATGCGGAACTCAACTTGTCGCTGCGGTGGTAGCCCCAACAAATCTTCCAGAAACACATCAGTAAAATATCGCACCACAGTTATGACATTATCCAAGGTTCATCTACCTTAGCGTTCATTAGGGCTTTGGCGGCTCCCAAAGTACGTTCCCTATGAACTCGAAATATCTCATCACCTTCCAACGGTATTCTAACCACCTTCTCATAACATACTATCACAAACTTCCTCTTGGACAACCAGTCCATTCCCACAATCACATCAAAGCTTCCACGACTCAACGGTATCAACGAACTCCAAGGGTTACGAACAATCGAATAGGATAACAAACGATTATCGAGTCAAAGGCTAGAGTGCATATAGGAGGTTCCACATATGCAATTAGACGTGGATCAAATGACATAAGAATCCTTTGAAAGAAAGGATACGTATAATAAGCGTACCACGATAAATGAACACATAGAAAAAAATCAATACCAAAGATGGAAATTCTTATACCAATTATCGATTTTACTCGAACGACCAAATTAAATAATGTTTTTATAAAAATCAATTTAAAATAAAGAAGTTACTTTAAGTATAAAAATCATTTTAAAGAATAAATAAAATTGTTTTAAATGTAATCTTTATAAAATTCATTCTGGTTGTCATAAAAAAATCTAGAGACGGTTATCTAATGGTGTATCGTACCTTACCACTATGAATCACTTTAAACCTGCTTTTTATAATAAAATAAAAATCTATTTACAAAGATTATTTTATACACAATTTTCTACAAACACCAACACAATACTTCCAAAGGGTTTTATCATTTAGACATCAATTATAAAATATATCAATTATAAAATATGTTACTCAAACAAAGGACACCATAATACCAAAAGGGATCGTAAAACACCATACAGACTCTAACACAATTCTATTGTTTGAAAACGAAAGAAAATACCAGGAACCATATACTCAAAATAAAATCAAACGAACTCGTACAAGGAAGCTCATGCAAGACGTTACGTACCCAAAAGAAAACGTAAGGTCTTATCCAAAATAACGATCAACAGAGCAAACCTAAAAGCATCGATATTAACACGTCGCCAACGGGTTACGAAAACCAAGGGATGTACAATCAAGGGAGTAATGATACACACTAATATGTTAGGAACAATTAGTGCTTAAAAGAAACATTTGATACTCATACGAGTAATCAATGCAACGAAAGAACTAACAAAACGCGCCTATATCTGAAAGAGCAGATCCGAACAACCAATATACATCAAGACGTAGAATGGGAAAAATCGGGTATCCTTACTATCAAAGTACGATGAAGGGATGCTAAGCTTAGACTTAGGAAATCTGAACAAACAACCGAGCAAACGAGCAACCTCTATAATAGCAATACTAGGTATTCGCAAATACTAGATAGAAGGGCAAACTTACTATCTATACAACTCAACTCAACATATCCTCTAATTAGGGTAAGAGAAAAATTCTCTACCCATAACACCATCTTTATCATGAATACACATATCAAAAAGGAAAACGCTAGCCGGGCGGTCGACCACCCTGTAGCCTGTAATCGGTCTAGGCGTGATTAATCAGTTTTGCAAATTATATATATAAATTTCAAAGTTACTTGTATGAGATGGATACAACACTTTAAATACACTAAAATTAAATGAGTTCAAAGTTACATTGTTCAAAACATAGACATAGATAATAAAAGTTAACAGTTAACAATTCAAAGTCACATTGTAAAAAAAAATGTTTGACTTTTGTTGACCGATTAGGCCGATTTGACCCATATTTTACCGATTTTTGACTAGACCGATTTTTCACCCGATTTGACTTATTTTCCAAGGTGTATGGCCGAGTAGCGATTAATCGGCAATTACAAGGCCACCTAGGCCGATTTTTGCAACATTGCATATCATACCAGATAAGGGTAGGCAAAATAACTCAATGACAGCTTGGCAAAATACAAGATATATAAGCTATGTCAACTATCTTATCGCCTTCGGTTCCACAAGAGGCTCCTCTTATGGATCCTTATAATGCTTAAGTCCAGTTGAGAAAACGGTTCCCCAATGAGACTTCTTATGGATGGGGGAAAAACATAGTTAAAATACTAAGAAAGTTAATACAATATCATCACCAGATAAGGTAGGCAAAAATAACTCTATGGACAACTTAGCAAAATACATGATATATAAGCTATGTAAAAATAGAGAGGAAGCATAGCAGTTATAGCATCAAACACTTAAGCCCTAAATGCATCTACATGAAGGACCCCTAGGTTATCGTCTAGGCTCAACCACCTACTTCTCTATAACTAATTGTTAGCCTTAAAAATCATGGTGGACATATTCGTAATTACATTAGTTCATTTATAGCGTGACACGTAGGGACTAATAATGACTAGTTACAATAGTTAAGTGTCACTAGGACTATAAATACCCCCTCCATACTTCCATGGAGGGGTGAAGCTCACTTTTGTAAAAGTGTGTGTGTGTGTTTTCTCTCTACCACACACACACTCTTCCCATATTTCTTCCTTTTATTCTCTAATAATATGGCTACACATTTATTTCATTATATCCAACCTCCAGATTAGTTTTAATCCTTGTTTCATATGTCATTTACAATCTATAATTGGCATCAAAGCTGCAGGGGTGTATCGTATCGTGTGTTTGTTGTCTCGGTTACTGTTCATCACTGTTTACTGTTCATGTCACTATTCATGTTACTGTTCGTTCACTGTTCATGTCACTAATATGTTACTGTTCATCGTGTTGATGTTATAACCTCTGTTAGCTGCTATTCATCTATTTTTTGTGTGCTTAAAAGACAATATTGATGAAACAAATCTGGGTTTTATATGGGTTTCTTGGTTGCGTTTTGACCAAACTGACAAAACACAGATCCGGTTTTCAAAAAAAGTACAAAAGTAGAACTGTGACAGGTTGCGATTTGGGTCTTGCGTTTTGCTTCAAGCTGCGTTTTGCTATTGAGATTTGCTATTGCGTTTTGCTTGTTGAAGACCCTTTATATTGCAAATCTAAACCTTATGTTGTCTAATTTTCCACAAATCTTGCATTTTGTCTTTGCGACTTGCCTTGCGATTTGTCTTAAGATTTAAATCTTGCGTGTTGCTTGGTTGCATTTTGCCCCCAAGACCTTGTTGCGTTTTGTTAAAAACCTCAACACAAACCGAGTTAACTCGGTATTTACCGAGTTGACCCGGTCAAACTCTGATGAGTCAAGACAGTCAACAGAATCAATAAGACAAGTCAAGAACCAAACAAAAAGACCAAAAATGAAGATTAACATTAAAAGACTCGAAACATCAACTATAACAACAACAACATCTGCAATAACAATCAACCAAATCCAACTATATCCCAAACTCTTCGTCACATATCAATCACCACTCCACAAATACATCTAACCTATCTCCTTCTCCACAATCAAACAAGACTCGAAATACAAATCATAACTAAGATCTCAGTTTCTATGTTTCGTGTTCTACAATTACATCAAGACCTTTAAAGATCAAAAACCATGAAAGCAGATTCATCATAGATCCATGTGATGGTAAACCCATCTTTGATGTACGAACATAAAGAACGAGTCATAACATCTTGTTACACTCCTTCTCTGTTTCGATTTAAGAATCATAAAAATGAATGAAATACAAACCTACCCGAGACCTTTATTTACAAGATCTTGATGATAACAAGTTTTCTTGAATTCTTGCTTCAACTCCTTCTACGGTTTACGAAGACAAGAGGGTTATGGTTCGTTTGTATTTACAAAGTTGTGGTGGCTGTGTTGGAATGATTATGTTTCGATCTGCGTATGAAGTGATAAGGAGATGAGAACAGTTAATTTTTTTCTCTTGATGCGTATGGAGAAAGAAAACTCAGAGATGGGGGCGATGTGTTTTATGGTCAAATGAGATTAGGGTTTCAAATACCAATAAATATAAGGGAGGGGGTTTTGTTTATAAATGGACCGGTGGGCGTAGGGTATGTTATTTCTTTTGGGCGCAAGGTCTGTTGTTAACCAACAATTATGGGTCACGTGAGTTACATGATTTATTGGTGTTCGCGATCGGAGGTGTTGACAGACGGTCATAACAAAGTGCAACATGGATGATAACTATAAAAGTGCGATCGGGTCTGCGGTAATGTGAGGCTAAATATTACATATATAGTTTTATTTGTTGGTATTATTAGATTAAGCCGAGAACGGACATACTATCCCGACAAGTTGGACTAGACGATGTTTTTCCGTTGACTACATTCAAACACAACATTTGTCTAGTTTAACGACATTCTTGTTCAACAACACAACAAACATGATACATAACACTAAAACGATCGCATAAAGATTCAATAAATGATCAAACGCTAAAGATTCGGATTACGATGACAAAGTGGTCACGGAGCAGTTGATTTGGTATCCCTTATTTGAGCTTGAAGTTAAGATTTCACGAATGGCGTTCTACTTATTTCATCATCGAGACTTCTTATATTTGCTACCCCTTTTCTATAAAACCAAATCATCAATTGATGACTTCGCATGGAACGTTCAAAGGTTATGATTGAGACTTTGAATTTTCTAGTTACCTTGCAGTAGGGGTGGTTGGTTGCTGACCTGGTTAATCTATCACTTAAAGGAGTTACATTGTAGTACTCAGTGTCACACGCAGATGTCGATATGGATAAATTTCAAGAGGTGTTGATACTTCTTTATACTTTTCGGTGTGGGTATAGAGTACTTATAGATTTAATCTTGCACCGTTCTTCAATCAACAACAGTGCAAGCTTAAGTAACAAATTTGGGGGATTTCACTTCATTTTCAAGTTTGGTATATTGGGTTTACTTCACCAAGTGATCACAACAATAGCCGACAGAATTCGAGGTTGGTAAAGTTAGCCAGAGAATTTAAAGGTTGAGATGTAATCAGCAATTCTCATGAGATTCCAAGACAAAGGTACTTCACAGTCTAAGCAAAATTCTCAAAGTTCTTCAACGGCATTCATATACAAGACCTTGATTATACCAAGTTTTCTTGATTCTTGCTTCATCTCCTCTACGGTTTCTGAAGACAAGAGGGTAATGCTTTGTTTGGATTTCAAGATTTGTGCTTAAGACAAGAACTTCTCGAGTATATATGCGTACACGATAATGATGCTTCCAAGAGTTCGCAACCATCATGGGGGAAAATTTGTACATCCGGGACTTAGTTGACTTTGATGTTACCGTGTCAACTTCCAGGGGGAAGTAGTGTAGACTACTTTACTTAGTGTGGTTTATGAAGTATTCTGCATACGTGAGAAGAATTGTTGCTGATTTCTCGCATGCACCCCCGAACGAATATTCACCAAGCCCTAATGACAAGAAGCAGTTGTATTTGGTGTGGTTTGACTTCTACAAATTTTCGCTGGGCACGTTAATGACATGTAGAAGATTGTTCACGCTACATCAAAGTTTCAGAATCTGCTTAAGATAGGGATGTTGGTTTGGGGGGAAGCTGATTCAGAAACTTCGCCAAAAAGGAGTCTATGAAGAAAGCTTTTCAAGACATGTTGCATGAATTATGGGGGAGTTAATCCAGTTCATGCATACTACAATGGTTCCAGAACAAGTAAAGATGAAGATCCAAGCTGGAATACAAGTTTCAAGACCAAGTCAACTCAGAAGACAACTTCAGCTTTGGAAGCGCTTGGGAAGACTTTATTTAATTGTATTCTGTTCTTGTTTAGGAACGTCTTGTAAGTCAATTCCGTAATGTGTCCACATATTGGGGGGAGTTTGTTAGCCATTAAGAGGCTCCTCTTATGGATCCTTATAATGCTTAAGTCCAGTTGGGAAAACGGTTCCCCAACGAGACTTCTTACGGGTGAGGGAAAAACATAGCTAAAATACTAAGAAAGTAATACATATCATACCAGATAAGGGTAGGCAAAATAACTCAATGACAACTTAGCAAAATACAAGATATATAAACTATGCAAAAAATAGAGGGGAAGTATAGCAGTTATATCATTAAACACTTAAGCCCTAAATGCATCTACATGAAGGACCCTTAGGTTATAGACTAGGCTAAACCACCTACTTCTCTATAACCAAAGGCTCTGATACCAATATGTCACACCCCGTCTAGGCAGAAACACGAGGCGTAACATCATGGATATCATCACAACACAATGGTGCCAACAATAGAGATAACTAAATGAACTAAACGGAACATAAGGGACACAAAGTGTCATGAAAATACCCATCAAACATAAAATAATATCTGACGTCTTATATTGAAGTAAAAGGGGTTTACATCAATTTTAAGACATGAAATACAACCAGAACAAGTCTAAGCAGATCAACTAACAAAAATCCAATATTCAATCAAACAAGAAATAAGCTAGGAGATTAAACTTTGCATGCAGCCTAAGGCCTCTCTAGCCACTTCTCACATTCCTATGATCTTCTTTATGCTCACCTGAAAATGATGCTTAAAAACGTCAACACAAAGGTTGGTGAGAGTCATAGGTTTTATGACACCAATACAAGATTTAAATCAATTACTGTGATTAATAAAACAAAACATGGCAGGACAGTTAAGCTAGCAATTATACAGGCTAACATGCAAACGCACAAACAACCATAACTAGGACGGAACGTGTCCCCCGATCCAACGCATATCTCACCATAAACGGGTAGGAACGTTACCCCCGATCCAACAACTCATAACACTGGGTAGGAACGTTACCCCCGATCCCAAATATGTCACTTACGCACCTAAAAGTCTACCAGCTGGAACTTATACTTAGGCCTGGACCAACACAACATTGAGTATTATTTCAACCCTCCAATTAGATTTAAATAGGTAGAACCACTACCCTCTAATCGGAATCACACAGAATTGAGTCTTATTTCAACCCTCCAGTTGGATTTAAATAGGTAGAACCACTACCCTCCAACCGGAATCACACAAAAAGCTTTGTATGGTCTACATCAAGCTCCTAGAGCCTGGTATGAGACCCTATCTACCTACCTTTTGGAAAATGGATTTAGAAGAGGCACCATTGATAAGACATTGTTCATCAAGAAGGACAAGAGTGACATCCTGAAAGTTAAAAGACAATGACAAAGGCTAAAGATCAAAGATCATAAAGCATGAAGGAACAAGCCTACAACGAAGACAGAGACCAAGATCGCAAGAGCTTAATGACAAAAGCAATCTCATTAACCTTATGAAGGAGTGTCACAATGACTCACTTCGGGGGAGATTGTTAGCCTTAAAATATTGAGTCGAATAATGAAGTTCATTCATTAAGAATATTAGGTCCCGATCATTATTAATATAGTGAATCTAATATTGTACGTGTTATGGGCTTAAGCCCAATGTAATCCCGAGCCCAGCCCAAGAACAAAATATACGGCCCAACTAAAGCCTTAATAGGCCGGCCATATGCAAGTATAAATACCTCTCTCCAAGTGTGGAGAGGGTGTTGGTCTCATTTGTAATCTTTGCAAGTTAATCAACCATTCTATTTTTCTCTCTTTATTTCTCTCTCTAACTTCTCTCTAAAATTCTTATCATCTTCTTATCTTTATTTCTTGATTCAAATGGTAAAGTGAAAGTGATACTGGGTTACCAACATAGTGACTATGCTGGTGCTAGTCTTGACAGGAAATCCACAACATGAGGTTGTCAATTTCTTGGCAAGAGATTAATTTCATAGCAATGTAAAAAGCAAACAATAGTTGCAAACTCTACTACTGAAGCAGAATATGTTGCTGCTGCAAATTGCTGTAGACAAGTGTTGTGTATCCAAAATCAAATGCTTGATTATGGGTCAATTTCATGAACATCAAGATTTACATTGATAATGAAAGCACTATTTGCATTGTGAAGAATCTAAAGTTTCATGCTAAAACCAAGCACATTGAGATAAGGCATCATTTCATCAGAGATTCTTATGAGAAGAGGCTCATTCAAGTAATCAAGGTACATTCAGATCATAATGTTGCAGATCTTCTCACAAAGGCATTTTATAACACCCTGTGTTTTCAAGTCATTGACGACGTCAACAAATCTGCAATGTACTTTTTGTAATGTACGTGTTCACTTTAAATCATAAGCGATAGGTTAAATCGCGTACGCCAAAAATTAGCGTTCAATGTAAACGGGCATCAAACAATTAAATGTTTACATCAATCAAGGGTTATATAATTATTTTGAGAATAATTATTAACTTTGTTCATTTTATTTTTATCGGATACGTAAAGAGTATACGTTTCGCGATAAATTGCGTTTAGGCACTCCCGGAACCACCAAAACTTTTCTACGCTTCAACAAATACCCACTTTTATACCCAATACATAAAAGTTGCAAAATATATCATGTATATCTTGTATATGCCGAAATTTTGGCCAAATATACAAGTAATATATAGAAAACTCTTCCATGTTGGTCAAAAGAACACCATGCTTCTTTAATGCACACCATGCTATGTCTCTTTGACTCATGAGACCATACCTAAGACCAAGACCCATCACTTGAACCTTACTTTGTCTCTTTGACCATGTCTTGCACCATACATGCATCTATACTTAAGAGAGATAGCATTCATGCCTTAACACTTAGAAAAAAATCAAACATAACCTCCCTTTTGCTCTATACTAGGCTACGGCAAGAACCAAGCCACCACACATACCCATATCAATTTTTATACAACCCATACACTCCTATACACATCCATTCTAAGGTATTCTAAGGTGATCCCAAGCATTGGCTAACCTTTTCCAAGTGTTAATCAAGAAAAGGAAGCTAGGGTTTTTGTTAAGAAAATAAGGGTTTTCTTAAGTGCAAGCTTGGTTTTTAAGGCTAAACAAGGGTTTAGCATTTGTTTCTCATCACCATCATACCTCATAAGGTTTACTTGAACTCTTTATGTTCTTATAATTTTCATTTTTATGCATATGATTATTCTATTTAGCTTATATCACCATTTAGGATTATTAACATGTAAAGAGAAGTTTTTAATTGTTGTCATCATAATGTACACATTTATATATCCTATGATGTTATTGACATCATGTTAAAATGGTCACACAAGTGATTTACACTCTTGGTTAAACATGAAAATGATTATGTATTAATTAGGGTTTTCATAGTTTCATAATATGTTTTAAGTTAAAGAAATACTTATGACAAGTTAAGGTTAATTATGGACCTATGTTAATGTTGTATGGTTGCTAATATAAGGATGATATATAAAATATATGAAATATAAGACATATGGTGGGTTACAAAAGTGGAAAAGTATGAAAACAAGGATATATAAGGACTTAACAAACTCAACCAAACTTGCTGTCCAAAATTCGACATTTAACATATCCATTTTATATTTTTATAAGATAAAACATTTCACGACGATTCCGAAAAGGTAAGAAACTTGTGTGCCTCATGGCTCTCATCAAACTCATACAAGTATTTGTAAGACGAGTCATTCTCACTAGTGGATACTGTC
>BQNB010102335.1:901-20437 GCA_026074375.1 Tanacetum coccineum | reverse complement strand
TTCAGGAGTCTTCCAGTTCTTGATAGACTCAACCTTGCTAGGATCCACGTGGATACCGTCACGGTTGACCACATGTCTTAGAAACTGAACTTCTTTCAACTAAAATTCACACTTAGAAAATTTGGCGTATAACTTCTCCTTCTCGAGTAAGTCTAAAATCGTCTTCAGGTGGACTTCATGTTCTTCTTCTGACTTTGAGTAGATTAAGATGTCGTCAATGAACACAATTACGAATTTATCCAAATACGGCTTGCAGACGCGGTTCATTAAGTCCATAAATATTGTTGGCGCGTTTGTCAGTCCAAATGCCATGACCGTGAACTCAAAGTGTCCGTATCGAGTTCTAAACGCGGTCTTCGGTATATCTTCCTCTCGGACTCTTAACTGGTGATATCCTGAACGAAGATTGATCTTGAAGAAACAACATGCACCTTGTAATTGGTCAAACAAGTCATCAATTCTGGGGAGAGGGTAACAGTTCTTTATAGTCAACTTCTTTAGTTCCCTGTAGTCAATACACATTCTCATCGAACCGTCTTTCTTATTTACAAAGAGCATGGGTGCTCCCCATGGTGAGTGACTTGTTCGAATAAAACCATTCTCTTGAAGTTCTTTAAGCTGGTTCAACAATTTTAACATTTCTGAAGGGGCTAACCGGTATGGAGATCTAACAACTGGCGATGCGCCTGGAATCAGATCGATGCGAAATTCTACCTCTCGCACATGAGGTAAACCTAACAGATCATTTGGAAATACCTCAGGGAAATCTCGGACAACACGTATGTCATCAAGCTTTTTCTCATCAGCCTTGATACATGCAGGTGAACGAAGATCCTTTTCCGACCTCTCGCCTTGAACTTCAAGAATCTTGCCATTCGGAAGAGGAATATGGACAATCTTCTCATAACAATCGATGAGAGCTCGGTGGTATGCCAACTAATCCATTCCAATGATAACATCAAAACTACCTAGCCACGTTGGCAACAAGTCTATTTTGAACACGTGATTACACAAGACTAAGGTGCAACTACGTAGAATGGTATTGGTGCTAACAACTTTTCCATCTGCTAATTCGATTTTATAACTAGTATTTAAAGTGGCTAGGGCAATATCAATAAAATGGGTAAATGCAGAAGATACAAAACTCTTCTCAGCACCGGAGTCAAAGAGAATACAAGCATAGTGGCCATTAAGAAGAAACGTACCCGTGACCACATTCGGATTCTGCTGTGGATTTTCAACCACCACATAAGCTCTCCCACGAGCTCCATCATTTTGCTGGTTCCCTGCTTTCGGACACTTATCCTTGAAATGTCCTTTCTCTCCACACCCGAAACATGTCACATTTTGCAGGAAGTCATTACCTGCACCCTGAAGCCTAGCTCTACAATCCTTCTCCAGGTGACCTAATCTTTGACATCTCTGGCACTTTTGAGGACACGGTCAGTGTAGATAACACTTTTCGTCCCATAAATATAATGTCTCCGGATTTAAATCCTTCTGGTCAAATATGTAAGTTGCACCAATTACATTTTGGTAAATTTCCAGCATAAATCTTTCCTCCAGCTGGGGCTGCAGCATATGCCCTGACATTTTCCTGTCTCCTGTTTTGTTGCTGGTGATGAGTGTTGTTTCGGTTGCGGTTATTGTTGTTGTTGTGGTTATTGTTGCTGTTGTGGTTGTTGTTGTAGTTATGGTTATTGTTATTGTTGTTTCTCTGGTTGTCTTCCCATTTCCTTTTATTGCTTTCCCCGATTCTTGCAGCCCTACCCTGAACTGCTTGCTCGACCAGTTCACGGGCCATGTTGATTGCCTCATGCAAGGTCGCAGGCTTTGAAGAAGTGATGTTTCCTTTGATTCTTTCAGGAAACCCACGAATATACCTTTCAATCTTCTTCTTTTCAGTAGGCACCAATTCATGACACATCAAGGCCAGTTCGTGGAAACGATTGTTGTAAGCTTCAATATCATCTCCTTTCAGAGTCAGAGTCCAAAGCTCTTGTTCCATCCTTTGGATTTCAGTTGCTGGGCAGTATTCAGTGGTCATCATAGCTTTCACGTTGCTCCAGGGGATCTGATTAGCATTAGCAAGTCCCAAAGTCTGAACATTTCCGTTCCACCAGGTCAGAGCACGACCCTCGAACGTGCACATCGTGCCACTCAGCAAATTTCACTTAGTTCATCATCATCACCTTACAAATCTCAAACACCTTGCTCAATCTTTTTTGAACCAAACGGTTTGCAGTCGATACACCTTCTGTCCTGCTAAAAGAGTGGGTTTTTCCTATTCGTAAATGTCTTATACGAACATCCATACACATCTGGTGTGACAGTTCCTTCAGTATATGCGGATCCAGATCCACAGCATTGTTTGATTCAGTTCTAGTCTTTTCATATTCTTCAATGGCTTTGGCCACACGCTTTTCCACTATCTTCCTAACAGATTTCTTCTTAAATCCTATAGTCGTGGCGGCTAATGATTTCTGGCAACCACAAGTATACAATTCATTGAGATTTGGTAGGTTTTGCAGTGTCAGGGAACATGGTAAATAATGGAGAATGATATAAATAATCATAATTTAATGGATTGGTCAATATTCACATAATGACTGATTAGGAAATTAGATAATGATATGTCAAAAGGTTAAACTTAAGGGGATCAGTTTAATCCAAGTATTTATATATATAACGATTATATATATGCAATAATGATATCGAGAAAATAAGTAAGGATCGGGGAAATACTGCTGCGCTGTTGCGATATCGGATAGCGATGAAGGATTCTGTATTTAAAAATGAAAGGAAAGAAAATCTTTAAACTTTGTGGTTATAGACTAGGTTTTGAAAATGACCCAGTTCCCTATAACCTTGGCTCTTGATACCAATCTGTAACACCCCCAAAATCAGGTAGCAGCGAAATGGTAACAATGGGGTGCTACGTCAAAGTACAACAATCAAGATATAGGGAAAAGATTCATAAATGGAGGTTTAAGAACAATATTTCATTTCGATGCCATAGCAAAAGATCTGAGCTTTATTCATTAGGTCCCATATATGTTTTAAAAGTCATAAACATTTCAAGTACATATTTAATTAAACAAAAGCTTCATAATACCAAAAGATGACTTAAGTTTTTTATAAAAGATAGAAGTTTGCATTAAATATAGATAAACACATAATCCATCTTCATTGATATCTGTCACGGCTCCCGTCAAATCTTCATACTCTAGGACCTGAAATTACATGCTAAAAGTCAACACAAAGGTTGAGTGAAATCATAGGTTTGTTTGTAAAAAGGTGGACATAAGATTTTTGTAATAGTAGACTCTGAAACACATTCAGTAGTCCAAAACGTTTATTATTACACTAAGCTCATGCCCCGAAGCCTTAACTAGATGTGCCCCTAATCGAATATAGGGTGTTGCAACAACCTTACACCTCTCATGTTAAATGCACGATCAAATAGTGACCTAAGTAAATGTGGGGTTGTCAATCCGATAGAATCTATCATACCAACACTGGCGCTTACTACAATAGTCATTAATGGTTTCATGATAATAGTGACCTTTACGGCAATTTCGGTAACTTAGGCATTATAATCAGGCAAATATTCTGGGATAGCATACACTTTAATAAACACTTAGAAAACACTTGTGTCCAATTGTAAAACATAGCAATGTAATTCACCCGTAGATTTTGTAAACAATCAATGTTATTCTGGATAGATACACTTTATAAACACTTAGAAACATTATCTGTGTCCAATAGTAAAACAAGAATGTAATTCAACACGTAGATTTTGTAAACATCTCGTAGTAAAAGGGGCTATGAATCAATTCTAGTTGAATGTTATAAACAAAGATTTCACAATAGGAAAAAATGCGTCACGAAGGAATCCGAAGGACAATTAAATAAAATATAGGTCGTATAAGTATAAGCAATAGTATTATACATATTTCTATATCGATATCATATTATCGTTTGGGCTATCTTAATTAAGTGGTCATGTAGTGACGTATGAGGGAGCTGGAGCATAGGACACTTTAAATAGTAAATCAATACTCGTCGATTCGCCACCCCAAAGAGGCCTCTTTATGAAAACTCTCTAGTAATATAGCAATTTGATTTACTAAACCACCAATTATTATATATTGCACATCTCCATCTAAATCGTTTTTAGTGAAATCATATTTATAAAGTAAAACGTTTATAAGTATACTTTTAGTAAACTGGCATATAACTTTCGCGTTTTCAAGCCGCGTTTTGACGTTTCTTATGACCATGATTTCGTTTATTATTAGAGAGTTATCAAAATTTAACATTTTCAATATATGAGTTTTCTGATGTAATAGTGATTTTTTACTGTTCATAACAGTTTTATATTTATTTTTATGATTTAGTTATCGTAAAATTAGTATAATGTCGTAACTTATTCGTTTTTTGTAACTCCGTTTTTAGCGATTTCTTTCGAGCATGTGTCTTCGTATTTAAAAAGTTTTATCATTTATTGATGTTTTAAAAAGTATAAGTTTCTGTGGTGAATAGTTAACTTTATATAAAATAGTTTTATTAAAAGTATATATTTAAACGTAAACTTGAAATCGCGTATCTTTTTAGTATATATCAGTTTTAGTGTTTCTTATCATTTTGGAATCGCATGAGGTGTTACTATCTTTTTTTAAACATGATAGGGCTGTTACCAAAGGTCGAACCAAAACAGGCCCCTTTATAATACTTATAATATCTTTTTTATAAACCTTGTTTTATATACCTTTTAACTTAATAAATTTACCAATAAGTTTTCAAAGACTGTTATATATTGTCTTACATATATAGAGTCCAAGATCCATATTGTGTCCTTTAGTTTCCAAAGTACTCAAAGTCCTTAACAAGCGTATAAAGCCTTAAACTTTCTTAAGTAACTTTAAATTACATGTTTTACTTATACATGTTTACACTTAACCAACATGTTACAATACTTCCAAATATATCCATTATTTCATATATTTTATAAACCTCTAACATATGTAAAAATATTCAAAAAAAACCATGATCTCAAGTAGAAATAGGTTTTACTGTTTTAAAGTATTCTTAATGGTGATTTACTATTATAGAACTCTATATAGGATAAAATTGTAGAATGTAAGAATAAAGAGTTTTAAGATGACCTTAGAGTGATTGTAATATGGTTAACCGACTCAATCTAAACACTTGTTTTAGATTACAATCAATGCTTGCACAATCTAAGGAAACCCCTAAATCCCTAATCTTCCATTTTTCTTGCTTAACACTTGTAAAGAGTTAACCAAGCCTTAAAATCTTCTTAGGACATTTTGATATTAGTAAGAATGGCGTGTAAATGTGATAAGTAAAATTTGATATGGATTTGGTGTTGGTTTGGTTCTAGCCGTGGCCTAGGAGGGGGAAAAGGGGAGAGGTTTTTGTGTTTTACACCTTAAGAATAAGAAGTGTATGTGAATTATCTAGTATGAGACTTTATATACATGGAAGACTAGTCAAAAACATTTAGAGAAAAACAAGGAAGTCTTATGGTCTTTGTTGGAAAAAGAAGAGAACATCTCATGCTTTTAAAGAAGATGTTTGTAGACTTGATATTTCTTTGGTCTTTCCTATCGATATCCGGATATGTATATGTATATGTAAGATATTTTTGAAATTTTTGAGTATTGGGTATAAAAGTGGGTATTTGTTGAAGGGTAGAAAAGTTTTGGTGCTCCCGGGTATGCCTAAATGTATTTTATTGCGAAACGTAAACGTTTTATGCAACCAATAAAAATAAAATATAAAAAGTTTATTATTACTTTCATAAAAATAATATATTGCTTGCTTGACGAAAGCTTTAATTCGTTTGGTGTCCGTTTACGTTAATTGTTGATTCTTAATTTACGCGATTTTACTATATAATAAGAATTAAAAGTAAACGCGTACGAGAAAAAAAATAATTAGTAAAATAGATGACGTCGTAAATGAACTAAAAATATGAAATGTTACAAACACCAGCATAAGCCTCACCCTGCCATGGCATGGACATCCATAAGTGTTTACGCATTTATTCCATTGGTATTCAGATAAAAAACTAACCTGGAACCATTAATACATTGACTTTGCCCGACTGTATTTTACGGTAAATCCCTATTTTTTTAAGAGCTCAGCGATATCAAGTCTCTTTTCAAGTAAGGGAATATACCTAACATTGTGTAACACAAAAAACTTGACATCTGTTAGTTGTATCTTCACCTTGCCAATTCTCTGATATACAACTCCTAGTTGTCACCCCAATATACACTGCCCCCATCGCATATTCTAGAAAATCAAAAAAATATTATTTAACCTAGGTTCATGTGGTATGAACATCCTTGAATCCAATGATCCAATCTAGTAGAGGTTGATTGTTGATTTTTAGTTCACGCGATTTAACGTATCGATTAAAATTAAAAGCGAACGCGTATGAAAAAAAAAGAAAAAATATATATATAGTGAATTTAAATAGCATTCTAAATGACCTGAAAATACGGAATGTTACAGTTTCTCTTTAAGTGATCCTCGGATTAGAAAATATAGCACTTGAGTCTTCCACCTTGAGACTTTGATCTTGACTTTCCTCTTGACTGACGTGAATCCCTACGATCAGTTCTTCCCCTCACATATAACCCTTCACCATCATCCCCCTTTGCCTTAGACCTTTCTTTGATTTCCTTTGAATTTAATATGGCCATCACGTCCTCCCAAGTCAAAGCTTCCCGTCCATAGAGCAAGGTATCCACAAAGTGTTCGTATGATGCTGGTAAAGAAGTGAGTAATAATAAAGCAAGATCTTCATCCTCGAATTTTACCTCAATATTTGCTAAATCAAGAACGATTTTGTTGAACTCGTCTATATGCTTGGAAATATTTCATCCAGCCGGCATATAGAATGTTTACAACTTCTTTTTCAGGTACAACTTGTTGGCCAATGACTTTGTCATGTACAAAGTCTCGAGCTTTGACCAAACCTCCGCTGCAGTCGTCTCCCGGTAACTTCTCTCAGAACCTTGTTACCTAAACACAAAATCACGGCACTGTGAGCTTTCTTGTTTAGCTCAACTTTCGCTTGAGCTTCCATATCTGTGGGTAAAACCTCCAGAGCTGCTTCACATCCATGTTGGATTAATAAAGTACGCATCTTGACTCTCCATAACCCAAAATCACCAGTTCCATTGAATTTTTTGATGTTAAACTTGGCTCCCGTCATTCTTTATCCCTTTATTAATTTGCTAAACCTTGTGAAAAACATTACAATCACAAACTAATAAAGTCCCTTGTGCAAACACTAAAAAGTAATAACCTTTTGTTTTATAAAAACAAAAAATAATATTCAGATTTTGGCCCAATATATTCTTTAAATCCAAAAGTGATTAAAAGCCTTGGCCCAGTAAATTCTTGGCCCAACTGAATAAAACCCTTTGAAGTGTATCTGATGTAGTTGACTTTTCAATAAAAACTAACAACCAAACCACACTGTACGTCTTCTTCTTCTTCGTTGAGTATCCAACAAAAACCCTAAACGTACAATAACCTGTCAATCTTCAATAACGAAAATCCACAGACCCCTTAAGCCTTCTACACCTTGTCGCAAACCCGGACAATCGAAGACCCAAGTACCCTTATCTGTTGATAACCTGCTGCTTCGTTACTGGTAGCCCAAACAGGATCACCCTCCTGCTCCTTCCAGAAAAACGACCACAACGAACCCTTCTTGATCGATCCTAGTTAACCAGCGAACCTGTAAACCTAGCTCTTGATACCACTTGTAGCAATTGATCAGCCACAACCTGGTTACTAGCGCGGATAACAACGATCTTGAAGAACACACACCACAGCAGATTATGACAGAAAAGAAAGAAGGAGCACACACACAAGGTATTACCCTTAACCTCACTATTGATTAAGCTTTTAAAAGAATGAAGTACATGTCCCTTCCCCCCCTCACCTCCTTTTATAGAGATGAGGGGGAGGTAGTATAATCAAACTAGGACTCTATGACGGCTAAGGTTGCCGAATCAAACTAGGACTTTATGACGGCTAAGAATACAAAGTCAAATTGGACTCTATGACGGCTAAGAATAAAAAGTCAAATTAGACTCTATGACGGCTAAGAATAGAAAGTAAACTAGGACACTATTTCGGCTAATGATAAAGACTAAATATAACAATATCATGTTAACTTACATGTGATTAATTAGCAACTGATGCTAGAGCAGTCAAAGCCCCTTCTTGTACCATTTGTTTATCATTCTGACAAAAAACCATTATAAACACCATGTAAAACTAAACAAATGACCCCAAGGGGAACCATAGGGTTCTATTATACGTAAAATGAAACAAAGAGTAAGAGAGTAAGATATTAGACCGGTCAACGTGATGTCGATATGAAAGACTCCATGGTGGTAAGGAGAAGAGTCAGGGCCAGGGATGGTGGCGGTTAAGTGATGAATGTCGTTAGGATCAGGTGTTAAAGTCATGCCTAGTAAGCTTTTTTCCTTGTTAAAATGCATTAGTTCTCGTTGAATACGCAGTTCCGTTTTTGTCATTGCTTTAGTTTTCTTTAACTTAACGCAAGTTTAATTTGTTGTTTGTTGGAGATGCATGGCATCTTATCTTAACTCTCTTAACTACATATAAAGAATATTAGCCTTATATTATTAGTAATATTGAATTTTCAACTTACACATGTTGATGCAGAGTGCAACATATACAAACATAAATAGAACTTGACAATTAATCCCTTTGTCCCATATAACTTTGACCTTAAATATATTTATTTGTGTTATGTAATACTTGATGAAATTTATATCAATGAATAATACATTTAAAACCCAATCTACTTATATATTTTGCATCAAGTATTTCATGACACAAACAAAAATATTTAAGATTAAAGTTAGGAAATAAAGACTTTAAAAAGTCAAAGTGGACATTTAATATGGGACGGAGGGAGTAATACATAATTAATATTCTTATTAAAACACCTCATTACATAAATATTTGAAAATGAAAACAATTAAGACATAATTGATACACCTCATTACTTAAAAATACAATCATATATTCACATTATACAACCATTAAAAGCATATATTTACAAAAGCGTACATATGATGTCTCTTTAAAAGAACCAGAATCACCATCGGTTCGGCTAGCAAATAAAAGCCGTCCAAAGACGAACCGGAGAGGACCCGTCAGAATCGATAAAAACGGATGAACCTGCTAGCGGGATCAAATTCTTTTTATTTCTATGGTTAATCGTCACAAGGTACCCGCCGCCGCAACGCGCGGGTACCCTACTAGTATAATATAAGAAGCCTGGGTTGAGATGAGATATGATCGAAGAAGGATTATGTTTAATTTCATATATACTCAAAGTGCAAGATTGAATGTATAATGTACCATGTTTTTAACGCATGTTTGAGTATATATGAAATTTTCAACTAAAATGAGAAGAGATATGCATTATATGCCTAAATATATGTTTAATGCATAAATCACTTGTATAATTTTATTATTTACAATCATTCTCCAAATTCTCACCAATCATTCTTTATAATATATCGATCAAATCATTAGGTACATTTGTAAGCATAATTAGTAGGCATAACAATCATTTTTCATATAAGAATTTTCTCAGTTTAATGTTTTATAATTGTAATATTAGTACAACAAAAAAAAATTACACGAGTTTTTAATTATATAAAATTTTTCATTATCTATTAATATCGATTATTATTTTGTAAATATTTTTGTTGAAATAATAATTTAACTTTATTTAACTGACAAGAGTGTTGAAGTTGACGTTGTTTAAATATAACAAATGATATCTTTTTGGAGGAAATGTGCGAGTTTAATAACACATAATGACGATTGATAAAGTTATAATATAAAGTTTTTATAAATGTTTTCTCATATACATATTAGTACAACAAAAAAAATTTACACGAGTTTTTAATTATATAAAATTTTTCATTATCTATTAATATCGATTATATAAAATTTAGCCGTATTTAGTTTTCAAACTCATGTACGCATTGGTTAAATTCATTAAGAGAAATGACATGAGTTGTTCGTATATGCACAATCTCGTTTATTTATTTACATACACAATAACTCGTGCTTTCATTTTGATATTTATAATACTATATATATATACATGTGGTATTTTTAAAAGATCATATATGTTGTATTTTTAAAATATAAAGTCTAGAGTGTATATAGTCTATGGGGCATTTGTTTATTTTTTAAAATTAAAAAATATAAAAACTTATAAGTTTACACTTAACTCATATAATTAATCCAAAATTCAATCATTAAAGTTTCATAAATAACCCCTTTTTTTAAGGTTTTATTTTCATAAATTTGACACTTATATCTTAATCAATTTTTTTCCACCAAATTTATCAAAGTTTTTACTAACTTTTTTTTTTTTTTGCTAAATAAAGAATAGTTAATTTTTTTTGATTAAACATATTTTAAAAGAAAAAATAATAATTCAATTATTAGTTAATAAGGAAAGATTTAGTTTTTTGAAAATACGACTCCATTTAAAGTTTTCCTTTATTATATAAATATAAAAGTTTAGTATCTTTTGATCCACGTCGGCAATGAGCATGCATGAATTTAGTTTAAGTCGGGCTATATACGGTAGGAATCAAGTGAGAAGAAAAAGTAAAATAAGAAGCATGAGAAATAATTATAACCACATGATTGAGATGTATCAACTAGAATTGGATGCATTTCTATTAAGTTATTAGATGCATCCCAATTAGTTTCGAAAATGATTTTGAAGTGAGAATTATGCAAAGTTTATAGCAGCACGTTTGCGCGCAAAGCACAAACACAACTACCTAGAATTCGTCTAACTTAATAAAAATGCATCTAATATATGTATATGCATCTAGTTTTAAGCTATAAAATGTATTAGGATGTATCTAACAGACTAAAGATAGATCTAGATTAAGTTGATAAATTTAAATGTGCGATTATAGATTTTTTTTATTTTTTCATTTAAATTTCTTTTTCATTTAATAAAGTACATGCAATCTATATTAACATTGAAGTAATTTTTTTTAAAATGTTGCCTCTTTTTATTCTTGGTTGACATAGCGCAAGCAAGGGAAGGTTTGTCGTTTTCTTTTGTTTTCCGAAAGTGGATGTGGTGTTTGCTAATGGTTAGTCTTGGTTTTTGTTCCGAACGATGAATCCGCAACATGATCACTTATGATTTGCACAACGATCTTACTTTAGATTCATTGTTGGTCTTGAATTATAGATTATTATGGTATTGAAATTTATCAATAACAGAACAACAACTTAGTCGCCATTTATATGTTAGGAAATCCTGCATACTTTTATTAGCCGTTAAATCGAATAACATTAACAAGTAAATGACCGGAAAGACTTAAAGATAATTAACGCAGTAAAAAGAACGAGGCTCGTGTTTACTCGTTCCCTTAAAACGATTCGCCGTCTGTTTCCTATCATGGTCAAAAAGCAAAGATAGGTGCTGCAATCAGCCGGGATCTATCTATACACGATTTTAATTGTTGATAGATAACATTTGCATCACTCAAGGAATATTCTGGAAATGCACCTTACTAACACAATGGTAGCAAAAAAACATAGGGCGCGTCGGCGAACCACGGAGCTGCAATCGTGTCCGAGGTGCGCGGGCTCGAGCGTTCGTTGAACGAATCACATCTTGGCCAAATCATTTTTTGCCCCCCCCGCGCATAGACGTGGGAGCATAAACCTCACAAAGGGAATTTAGAGGGCACTTACAAAAGTTCTTATAAACATTCCCACTTTACACTTTTGGGGCGATGTGGATAGTTCTTGTTTCCCAGATTTTGTGTTCCGTGTCACTTTGAGACACGCTATCTCATTCACGTACTATACACACGCTGTGATGCTAGTTGTATGTACCGGCTTGCACTTTAGCTCCAAGCGACCTCGCATACATCTTATGCTACCGAGCACGCGCCCGCGCTCACCAAAAAACTCGATTCACCATACTCTCCGCCAGTGTGTATGGTGCGCTTGTGTAAGGCCCTCACCAACATAGTTGTCTCCCTTCGTGATCGCCGCATTAGTGGCAACTTACCTCCAGTTTGCCAACCATATTTTCACCACCATACCCCCAGAAGGAGATCGGTCCTCAAAACGACCAATTTCGGCAAAATTTCACGAACGCGAGCTCAAGTCCATGCATGAACGGAGCTCCGCGAAGAGAGTGGACACATGCACCTACCGCATTTGCCTAGCACGACGTTCCCACATCCAAATGCTACCCGGGGGTACGATATCGATGCTCTGCGGTCTAGAGTATTTTGAGCGAAGATGGTAGAGCTCCATGATATCTCTCACACACGCCGTCTCTCTGGTATCGAGCCGTGCGAGATATAGGAGCTCCCCTGACCGTGACGTCTGCGCTGACGCTTAGATCTCAGAGGAGTACTCATAGTGCGCCCCGCTCCCGGTATGGATGAGTCTGTGTGAGTGTAGTTCATTCACGTTAATAACTACGATCCCTACGCTTCATGTCTTTATCTAACCTCCATTAACACCACTCATCACTGTCGTGCCAACTAAGTCAGCGCTAGCATTCTATTCCGATTGACGGCGCTCACTGCAAAGGACATAAACGCTCCGCTACTTCCGGCAGTCGCGCCCACCAACATTTCCCCTATCGGAAGCGCATACCACCATCTTCCTCTCACATAGGTGATTTCATCTTGAATCATTAGAAAACAATATATCTTTAGATTTCATCTATTGAATCTTTATGCTCTTTATGATTACTATCCTGAACCATTAACGCCATGTATGTTTGACTCTCAAAGTCAATTGTTATAGGAATGGGTCCTAGGAGGTTACAAGATACGTAACTCCCCCCACATTGACTTTCGTGGATCTTCCCCACACTTTCTACTGATTAGGTTGTCTATTGAACTAGATTTGGGATCTCAGTCAATAGGTTAGGTTTTCCTTCATAGAGAACTCATTTTCAAGGGCTTAGTTCCCTTCCTTTAGCGTATCTTACTAACTATACTCTTGTTTACGCTTTTATGTTAATCGGATCCGCGAATGTTATCTTTGACGCCTACTAGTCAATTGGAATAAATCCAGTTGAGAGTAGTTGTGTATCCGCGTTATGTCGACGACGATATGTCTGGATCTTTCCATTATTCATTGTTACTTTTAGCTCTTCTCCCATGGTTTCGATTTTATTGTACAATGTATACTAATGGCCGTTACCGGTTTAGGCCATCCTTGGTGATGTCCTATACGAAATTGACGATAGCCATTCGCTCCTCTCCGCATTTATTTAGCGCGAGTAAATTCTTGAATCCAGCGTGGGATTCTAAGCTATAAAAGTTTGCTTGGAAGCTTCACATTATAGCGGCCTCTTAGTGTGAAACATATCCATAGTTCGCTCTAGATCTTTATGTCAGATAATCCAATCATTTTTGATCTTGAACCTCGATAACAGCAGTGATGTTGTCATAATGCAGTCCATAATCACGGACTGTATTCCAATATGCAGTACCTCGTTATTAGCTTTCAAATGTGCATAACTTGGATTCCTGTATACTACTTAAGCCTGCTTACTGCATATGCTAAGTCAGGTCGAGGGTCCTGGTCATCAAGTTGCATTAACATGCCAATAATCCTTGATTACTCAATTTGGGGCTACCCCTAAGCCTCTATTTATAGATAGATGCATTATGGTGTCAATAGGCGTTCTAGCTTGCCGTGAATCCCGATTATGAGTATTAGAATTTTGTTTACGTCATGTGCTTGGCGTAACACAGTCCATTCTGAGTTGTATGATCTTTATTCCAAAGGATACATCAGCCAAACCATATCCTTCATGTCAAAACTTGATTTTATCATGTCTTTAGTGGATCTAATTATCTTGTCGTTACTGCAACGATAAGCTATCATCGACATACAAAACACACAATTACTTATCCACTACTTGAATGTCCTTCACATACACACACTTGTCGACATTCATTAATTTTGAAAAACCACTCGCCAACATGGTGTCATCCAACTTTTGATTGCCCTTGTTTGGAGCTTGCTATAAGCATACAATGATTAATAAGTCTACAAACCATGCCCCTTTGTCTCAGGAGTGTTTGAAAACCTTGGTGGTTCGTTTCATCTCCATTTCGTTTTCTAACTCTCCGTTTTAGAAAAGCCGTTTCACATCCATTTGGGGAATTTCCAATTTCTTAATGCGGCTAAATAAGCATTTATATTTAATCGTGGTTTTTCGCTGTAACGCCGCTAGTATCAAAGTAGTCTAGACCTTCACGTTGTTTAACCTTGGGATTACAATCTTTTTATATTTATCAACGGAGCCAATTGCTTTCATCTTCTTCTTGAGATCATTTATAGCTGTGTTTACATACAGGAGGTAAATCCACGGAGCTCCCACGTATGGTTGTAAAATAGTTTCTATTTTCATTTTGATGGCTTCTCTTCATTGTTGCCTTCCGAGGATGTTTACCGCTTCTCGATAAGAAGTTGGTTCATTTTCTACCTTAAAAGAAACAAAATCGGGTCCATACGCTTCTAGTTTCTTGCCTTTTGCTTCTTCTTGGTTCTACTTCTTTTCATTGGTTTGATCTTTGTCTCTCATTCTGGAGATCATTATATTCTCTTTGTCTATATTTGGACAAACTTTGTCATCTAATCTAGATGAGCTTCCCAGTTCCCCTAGATAAACAAGGAATTTATTTTCAAAGAAAGAAGCATTCCTAAGATTCCATTATTGTATTCTTTTGGATATCGGCCGGGATTTTTTCGATTCCATGTACAATGAAATCGATATGCCGTGCCTTTTCTTTGCATTATCCAATGGAATATACAATCCACAGATTTCGGTCCAATCTTTTGGGCTACTGGTGAGTTGGCACAGCTACCTTGGCTAAACACCCCACAGCGTATGTATTGATATGATGGTTTTCTTCCATCCATAATATAGGAGTCTCTTATTTTCTTTACGAAAGGTATCTTATTTTAAAAAAAGATAAGTAGGTTTTTTTCAGAATGGTTCCCCCACATGTCTGGCTCATGCCAGAACTGATTCACATTGGGCAGTTAAGTAACCATTTCTTTCAAGGACGGTTCTTCTTCGGCAATACCGTTTTGCTGAGGTGAAATAGGGAGCAGTGAACTCGTGGTCTAGATTCCATGTTTCGCATTAAGTCTGGGAATGGTGAGCACGTATCACCTCCTTATAACTTGTACAACTTGATTTAGTACCAAGGTTATTCTCAACTTCGGTTTTGTATTAGACAAAATTGTCTCTAGCTTAATCTTTACTTTACAACAAGTAAACATAGCAATAAGGTACATCATCAATAAACGTGATAATAGTACTTAATTTCCACCCTTGCGTGTGGTAGTGAGTGATTTCAAATCACATATGTCTGTTGTGTATCATATCAAGTGGTTTGGTTGTTCGGCTTAACGATTTGATAAGCCTAAATTAAGTTCTTGAAGTTTGGCTACAACACAAGTTTCACATTTGTATTTTGATCATATGAAAGTTTGGTTATGCTATTAAATTTAATCAAACGGACGCATCGAATTAAAAATTTACATGTCAAGACGACCTATGCCACACATTAGATGATCAATCAAGTAAGCAAGAAGAGTTCATTTTATGATAGCATTCTTGACACATTAATTGTGTTTAAAATAGCATTCACTGCTTATAACCCTTACCTAACATCATTTGATTCTTAGACAAAACAATTATGACTCAAAGACTATACGCAACCAACTGTTAAACAGCTCCACACCGGACACAAGATTTTGCGAATCTGGGGAAAACATACAAGTGACACTTAGTCATACTTGAGCTCTTTCTCGGTGTTCATTTCACAACTACCATTCCTTTCACCTTGTTTCAGCAGTTGAGCGTTGCATTACAGCTTCTGTCCATTGTCAACCGCTTGAAGAGTGAAACATACTCTTATCAGACACACTGACGAGTTGCCCCGTATCATACCACCACCACTGTGTTAGTACCTACCAGTTAACCTCATGAGATCATGGCACACACGTCAGAACCATCTGCAATTATTCCACATTCTCTTCACTCATATTTGCTGACGAGGAATCACCGGCTTCGGATCTTGCAATAGACGCACGGTGAACTGGTTGGTCACGTTGTAGCAATAGTCCCCTGGAACTTATCTGTTTCACATCCCTAGCTTTAGGGCAAGTAACTCAGACTTCCTTTGGCCACTTCTTGTCATTCTTCTTTTGTCTTTCTTATTCCCTTGGGGAATTAACCTAGGGATGACCGAGTGCTCAACCCATATTAGTCCTTGCGCAGGATCAGGTGTATAAGTGGTCTTTCTGAGAGCATGATGTCCTCTTTAATACGAAGACGAACTACCAAGTCTTCAACATTCATCTCCTTTCGCTTATGCTTCAAGTAGTTTTTAACTTTACCTGCTTGGAGGTAATTTTCAATAAGTCGCAGCAACTTGAACAAGTTTCACTCAAGGGTCCTTCCTCAGCAATGATGTCGAGTGAGAACCTGCTG
This sequence comes from Tanacetum coccineum, assembly GCA_026074375.1. Classification (NCBI taxonomy): domain Eukaryota; kingdom Viridiplantae; phylum Streptophyta; class Magnoliopsida; order Asterales; family Asteraceae; genus Tanacetum; species Tanacetum coccineum. Next base: position 3,816 of record BQNB010102335.1, on the reverse strand, counting down.
TGTCTAGAACCTGATTTATCAGTTCTTTGAATAACCAATCTTGTAATCCAAAAAAATCGAGCTACACGAGCTTCTTTGTACCAGCATCCTTGTTTTTTGTATTTGGTCTCCATGACTCCATAATTCTTTGGCAGTCGTGGTCTTGCAGTACACGTTATACGTAGGGATCTATCAAACCATTCAGAAACATAATTGTGGCACAAGAGTCTGAATGTTTCCATGCTTTCCACTGCTTGCAAGCTGTGCATTTAGAGGATGACCTTTCGGCAGGAGGTCACTGAGGTGCGTTTCTTTCAAGAAACTTCGGCAAGGCCTAAGGTGGTGAGATAGAAGAACATCTTCTGTTGCCACCTCTTAAAGTTCTGACCATTGAACTTTTCTGGTCTTTCTGCATGATTAGCCACTGTGTTGCTAGCCGGCGCACCGGTTGGGTTCACAACAGTAGTTCAGGCGGAGGAGTTTGAGTGTTAGTCATCCTGAAAGATTAACACAAACAGTTAAACAAACTGTAATCACTCGGTATCGCTTGATACCGGATTGCTTTCAAAGATACTAGTCTTGGTTCAATGAATAAATTATACCAGTTTATATTAAATCAAAGCTTGGTTTAATACGCAAATGATTCGAAAATTCTTAACGATCTAAAAAACTGCAATTAAAATTGTTTTGTAAAAACTGTGATTCAACGAACTCTATCTAGGTTTCGACAGAAAATAGTTTAGACTCATTTCTTAGTACAACCCGACATTATAAACTTGAAAATAATCAACGAACTCTTATTTATGTGTAACCAAACTTTGTGTTGGGAAACCTGCATACTTTTAATAGCGTAAATCGAATAACGTTAACAAGTAAATGAACGGAAAGAATTAACAGATAATTAAAGCAGTAAACGAACGAGGCTCTTGTTTAACACGATTCCCTTAAAACAGATTCGCCGTCTGTTTCTCAGGGTACAACGTCCAAAGCTGTTGTACAGCCGGACTAGACAATCTGACCTGAAAGATTACGGAAAGAATCGAGGTTTATGATCACCGGAACTGCTGGAAAGATCGCCCAAAAGCTGCTGTGTTTGGTTTATTTTGGAGTTCGTTTTCTGTATATCAAAAACTGAATGAGACGGTTCAATATATAGGAAACCCTATCTTGGTCAACAAGCCAAAGATAGTTGCTGAAATTCAGCCGGGTCTATCTATACACGATTTTGAATTGTTGATAGATTCAACATTTGAACCTCAAGAATATTCTGGAACCTGAACCTTACAACAAAACTGGTAGCAAAAAGATAGGCGCGTAGGCGAACCACCGGAGCTGCATTCGTGTCCGCAGGTCGCGCGGGCTCGCATGAGTTCAGTGGAACCGAACCCATCAGTGGAACCGATGTGGGATAGTTCTTGTTTCCCAGATTTTGTGTTCCACGTGTCCTACTTTGAGACACGATATCTCATTCATACTTACTCCATTTTGGACACACTTTAGCTCATTGCGAAGCTCTCTTGGAGGAGAACGCAAAGCCCCAATCTAATATAAAGATATCTAACATCTACATATATTAAATAGTGTCCAAAGTTTGCAAATCCTCACTTTGCAAAACCATATTTTTCCAACAATCCCCCACATGAATGGAGATCGGTCAAAAACACCCGAAAATTTCGGCAAAATTTCTGCGGTTAAGTCCTGCATAGGATAGGTAGGTGTGACCCTTTGAACCTTCCCTTGTGAGATGCACTTAGTCTCCTAGGTCTGAGTAGACGCGATGTCCTTGAACTCAACACCCGTTTATGTAGACGACAATACATACTCACACAGGACTCTCCCTGACCTTGTCAAGTCCTCATAGTCGTGCCCGTCATGGTCATGAGCACTAGCCTGGTTCTGCAAGAGCTCTTAGGAATTGCGCCCCCACAATTCCCTTCGAAGCGACCCCACTTCTCTCTCACATAGGTGATTTCATCTTGAATCATTAGAAACATATACTTTCAGATTTCATCTTGAATCTTTATGCTTTATGATTTCATCCTGAACCATTAAAGCCATATGTTTGACCTCTCAACAAGTCACATTGTTATAGGAATGGGCTAGGAGGTTACAAGATAAGTAACTCCCCCACATTGACGTGACTTCCCCCACATTTCTATGATTAGGTTGTCCTATTGAACCTAGATCTTGGGATCTCCAGTCAACTAGGTTAGGTTTTCCTTCATAGAAACTCATTCCTTCAAGGGCTTTAGTCCCATTCCTTTAGACGACTTACTAACTAACTCTCTGCTTAAGCCTTTTGTAAACGGATCCGCGATGTTATCCTTTGACGCCACATAGTCAATTGAGATAACTCCAGTTGAGAGTAGTTGTCGTATCGAGTTATGTCAACGACGGATATGTCTGGACTTTCCATTATACATTGTACTTTTAGCTCTTCCCATGGCCGATTTACTGTCACAATGTATACTAATGGCCGTTATCGGTTTAGGCCACCTTGGTATGTCCTCTACGAATTGACGTGGCCATTCCGCATTTATCTAGTGCGATAAATTCTGATTCCATCGTGGACTTAGCTATAACAGTTTGCTTAGAAGACTTCCAAGATATAGTGGCCCCTCCTAGTGTAAAAACATATCCACTAGTCGATCTAGAATCCTTTATGTCAGATATCCAATTTGCATCACTGTATCCCTCGATAACAGCAGGATGTCTGTCATAATGCAGTCCATAATCACGATTGTATCTCAAGTAATGAAGTACCCTCGTTATAGCTTTCCAATGTCCATAACTTGGATTACTCGTATACCTACTTAGCCTACTAACTGCATATGCTAAGTCAGGTCGGGTACCTGTCATCAAGTACATTAACATGCCAATAATCCTTGAATACTCTAATTGGGCAACACCTAAGCCTCTATTTTTAGATAGATGCA